>MU912244.1:37973-61781 GCA_036418165.1 Cooperia oncophora | reverse complement strand
AAGAGATTCTCTGAGAAACCCATGGGCTGAATAGCTTTGAATTGCAAATGAAATTGCGCCGGAAAGCATTATATTCAAATGTAACGGAAAATAAAGTGCGTTCCAGTCCAATTCCCAGAATGCGCCATGCATCTAGGAATGTGCCCCGAAAACTATAAGTAAATACGCATCTGGTCTCAGTTATGAAAATGACTTTTCAAAGCAAGCCCATACTCAAACCCAGCTCATGGGCACGAAGTGAACTCGAAGTCTGATCAGCGAATGGGGACCTGGTGAGGAGTGCCTCGTTTATCCGGGAGTTTGCGAAAAGAGACCAACTATACCAACTGTTACAAAACTGAAATATGAAAATGAAAGGATCTTGAAACAACAACATTACCAGCTGAAACTTCATCAGCGCTGTAATGTGGGAACACCAGGATTATGAGGGTACCCACAGACAGCTTAGATGTTTGTAGTTCATTTGGCATAGATCAGCCTTGTGACAAATGCCATACTCGGCCCGACTCATTTCCTATTCTCAGCCGTAATTTCCGACATCGATCATCGAGCAGTCCTATTCCTGGGAGCAGAGTAATCTGAACGCAGTTGTTCGTATTCTATCAAATGATAACAAGGATTACTGTGATTTGCGCATGGAAAAATGCTGTGGGTCGCGATTCTGCTTAGAATCAGCTCAGGCAGGCAAAAAAGAAGGGTCTCATAGGCAGTTATTTCATTAAAAGGGGTAAGCAGTGAGTAGCTCGAGAGTCTCACCTGCTAGATGGATGTTGAGCTAACCCTCAATGGTGGTGAACTTGGTTGGTCCAGACAAGGCACGTCTTAGCTGGGGAATCCCCAGCGGAGGGCTATGTTTGGCAGCTGGAGAGAGCGGGGTCGTACATGACTTGAGGAATTTTTTTGATAGTAGATTCCAGTTTCGCTCGCGCTATCCCGCTGGAAAACTCCCACAGTAGAACTGCTGTATTTTCCATTCGCTTTGAGAGGGGGGAGTCGTGTTTGGTGCGCTTCAAATTTTGATTCGTGAGTTCCCTAATAGGAGTTGCCTGAAAAAAATGTAGCTGCTCATACCATATGGTCTCCCGCCGTCACAGCGCAACGGCTGATTAGTGTGTCAGCTTCGAGTTCGGTCGACTTAATGGCGTGTGTTGTAAATTGAGTACAATTCTGACGCACTGGCGTTCACAGTTGCTATAACGAGACAATTGTCTACGGCGCAATTTAGGGTTACAAGCCCCGAGCAGGGAACGGTTAGGCTACATCATTCTGGAACGGGTAAGAAGAAATCTCGCAAAAATCGTGAGCAGCATTCCCTGCTGTCCCAATGACGATAATCATGAAGAGCGTAGAAAGGAGCTACTCGGAGGACGTCTCTAATACGTTCCGGACTGCGTGACACGCATGGTGTGCCACAAGATTTTCTCTTTGCTCTGGTTCATACCGGCGAGCATGAAACGCCCTAAGAATATCAGAGAACGTTTTTGCGCACGCAATACGCACACCTCATACCAAAGTGAAGAAACAGATGAAATCACTGATCATCGATGTAAAATTGATGATGCTGGATTCCTCGTAGAGTGAGGATCCGCAGTGTGTACTGGAACGTCCGGCTCTAGAAGCGTAGGTAGTGCGGTTTGAATACCGCTATGAATGTGCCATGTTGGTCAGTGATGAGAAAATGCAAAAAGGACAAGGATGCTGAGTGATGGGCAAAAGTCGCACCCCACGCGGGAGTCGATCCCGCACCTCACGCTTTCCGGGGGAGTATTTCCTCACGCTTTCCGGGCGCTATCCGTTACGAATTTGCGCACTCGCCCGGAAAGCGTGAGGTGCGGGTTCGACTCCCGCCTGGGGCACGACTTTTGCCCACAACTCAGCATTCTTGTGATTCGGAACGCGTACTGCGGCGTTAAACAGCAGTTATCATAACAAAGACAACTCCAAAAAGGAATGTTTTGAACGCTGCTGAGGAGACCACTTAGCCTCACTAATTCAAGAGGATCGGCTGGATGGATATTCCCATCAATCCAGCTGTTTCCTATACGGCTCAGCAAGCGAGAATGGAGCTTCTATTTCGTGCTACTTGCCAGGTAGGAAAATTTTTCACTGAAAGGCAGGATCTGAAGCTGCTCCCGGAATTCAGTATTTCCATGTAACATTACTCTTCAGTGTACCAGATCTGGATTATAGTACTGGATTTCAGGGAGTTTTAGTGGTTTCTCTAGCTCAAATGCATGTTGAGAGGGGGTACGACTAGGTCAAAAAAACAGCATAAGAGAATCGTTCATCCCAAAGGGCCACTTCGACCAAGGCCAGAGGAAATACAAATATGAAAATGTGTCACATGAATGATAATGGCAGTCACTAAGAGTAGAAAATCCTATTTCTTCTCAGGACACTTTGATTGCTATTGAAGCAGTGCGAGAGCATGAATTACAGCCGTTAGTGGGTCGTTTGAGCACTGCGGTCACTGACGGGACAGGTGAAAAGCGAACACATTAGATTGCTAACTCGAACCCATTCCGTTACTGAGAATGAGGGCGTGCCCAGGATCATCTATAATTAGCTGAATTCTTCGTCTGAACAGGTAGTGTAACTGCAACAAACAACCTTAACCTTATAAGCTTCACGTCAGAAGGTGGGGAGATAGTGGCTGTAAGACGCGAGGTTGGGCGAGTGACTCCGCCCAAGTTTGATAGATGTCTTACCTACGCTCTCTTTCGTTTACATGCCTCCTCGCTGCTTTCTCTGGGGTCTCGCCCGATATCCACGTCGATCCTTTATCTCTCGCCTGGCACAAGTAGAGCCGCATTTGGAGGGCTCTCAATCAGTCTCCTCTCCTTTTTTCTTGACGGGTAAGTCAGTTAGCACATACACTCATGCTTCGAACCCCTCCATTCTCGTGAACTCATCGCGAATTCTGCTCTAAAGCCAAAAATGGACAGCAAGATTCATCTGATGTTAGTCAAAAAACAAAAATTCCTACCAGCGCACACCTGTATGGTTCTAAACCAGCTTGTGCAGTCCCGCACTCCCCAAGGTGGGGGGGGCGTGGTTGCGAGCTCATGTCTAGCCTCATGGGTGTTAGATGTGGCATTTCTTAGCGGACCTTTCATGGTGGGGACCTTTACTAGCGCTGGAGCAAAGAACATGACAATTGTCTCGAAAAGGCATTCCCCCGCAAAAGCGCAGCCCGCTGCCACATCCGAGCGTACGCAGTCACGCCCACTCTATCGCCGGGGTATGGAGGGTTATTGCAAAAATTTAGAAACGGTGGTCTCACACCTGAAAGGGCGCTAAAAGGCGACTCTCTAAATGACCATTTTCTCACTGACGTAGGCGTACTTTGCTCTTAAAGCAATACTCTGCCAGGCATATAGTCATGAAACGTTCGATAGTGGTCCTTCTGGCCTACCGTTTCCATCAATATCCCTATTTGAGGCATTCATTATAGTATACCTGAAGCTGATTTAAAGGCTTAGCCCCTTGCTCTTTCATCTCCTATATTACCCAATCGAGCCAATTTTTCGCTGAAACATCAAATGGCCTAGTTACTGCTAAGCATTTATTGCGGCTAACTGGCATAGACATCCAGTGCGATGAGGACCTGCGCTGAGTTCAGTTCGGCGTGAGCAACTCAGAACGCGCGGCCGATTTTTTTCTAATTATAACGCTATCAGCAGCGCTTATTCCGGTAATCTTTCCCGTAGCACTGATTGTTCGGTCGCCAAGGGTCTCACCTGCACATTTCATCTCTTCCATGTAAACACGACCTTCTATACGGAAGAACAGGTGCTTCCTCTCAGACCAGCATGCTATTCTAGTTCAGAAATGAGTCAGTTGTCGTAGTATGACCTGTGCGGCTGCTTTGAAAAATTGTTTTGGCTGCTGCAAAAGCGAAAAGTTGTAAGGTAAATAAACCTTGAAGTCTGAGGAGGTGAACCGCTTCCATCGTTCAGCATCGGATGAGAGCATTCAGCACAACATTGAAATGCAATTTCCTGGTAAAATCATTCGCTGCGGACGCTCAGGGTATAGTGGGGGCTCCGCTATTGGCAGTTGCGTTCTCATATGTACATTGGGAAACAAACACAATTTGTTCTCACCATTTTACACATGCATTTAAATTATGCTTTGTCCTCTAGACAACACTTTCAAAATTAAAAGCAGTGTGGAGACGCGCTGCTTCAAAAGACTCAACTCAGAGTGAGGTAAGCGAGCGTTGCAGTACTTCGGGGATCAGCAGCACGGCGATCCAGCGATCGCGGTAGGAGCTTGGTTCTGTGGCGATCGCGCTGTATATGGCAGAGCGCGCCCCAACGCTATTACCCTGCGCTCCGAAGGCTTTCGGGAAGAAGCAACTCAATTTCATGCTTTTTTCCTTTAACTGCAACTTTTCTTAGATAAGTGAAGCTTGGTTTGACACAAAGAAAGGTGAACCCAACTTAATGGCTTTTGTTTTCTATTTTCTTTCTTGATTCAGGATAGAAATGAGCAAAAAGCGTGAGAGCTTCATTTAGGGTAGGTTTTTATTCTATTTTTCACTCGTCGAGCTTCATACGAAGGTTTAACTTTTTCGAGCTTTGTTGATGTTGGCGTAAAATGATTAGTGTTTTGGTTGCTAGGTGAGTTTCTGTTTCTTTTTTCCTTCGCTGTTTCAACTCGACTTGTGAACTATAAATGTTTTAGAAGTTGGAACTTGACGATAGGGAATTTAACGGCACCTGCATAAATTGAGAGTACTTGGGCAATAAAAACAAAAGGAAAAAAGAGAAGCTCACCCAGGAAATGGAGTTGGCCTCATCCCGACCTAAAAAGAAGTGAAACCTCCTTACCTCATATTCCAGATCCGCTTATGTATAGAAAGTCGTAAGTTATCAGTTAGTAGCCATTATTAAGAGAAAAGAAGGTCTCACAAGTTGGATTCCTTATTTATCAAGCGAGCGGTCACAATACGTTGGGGCCGCGCATCTACCCTTCCACGTACCGACGCATCGCTCTTAAGCAGCGTTCAGCGCCGATCGCCGAGGTCGCCTCGATCGCCGCTGCTGTCGCGAAGTACGAACGCTGCCTAAGAGCGCAACACCTCAATATGGATAACAGCTAATCAACTCCACCGACACGCCCATCAACCGGCAGCATAACTAGACGCCTTTATTTTGGAGCGATTTGAATACACTGAATTAGGCAGCGTTCAGACGCGATGGAGCGCGTCGACGCGCTGCAACGCGGAGGAGAATAAGGCTGGATTTGCAGATACAATTCACAAAACGCACAAATTATAAAATCCACAAAGCAAATTTTTATTAAAATTATTCGTTTGCAATTACGGAGTTCTATTGTTTTAGAAGTAGCTTGGTAGACCAGCTTGACACACATACTGCCTCATAGAACCCGTAGAGCACGCTCCATTTGCTTTGCTTCCTCACGATCTGTTGGATTCGCTGGTCCCCAGTCTTTCCGAGGGCGGAACATCATCTGTAAAATAAGGTACAGTTGTACATGAATGCAACTATTCAGCAACATCCAGCACTTTTTCGTTAAAGGTGAGTGGCACGACATCAGGAAGACGTGCAGGATCAGTACCACTAGCAGAGGAGCGGGTGCCCTGAGCAGGGGCTGCGTGGTGCCTTTTCGGACCAGGGGCGCCTTCACAGAGCCTGACAGCGTGCAACATGTGCATAGAACGTCCACCGCAACCGCCCACCCACAAATGGCCGCACAGTGCACACGATCACGCCGGTATATCCTTATGCTTAAATTTACGAGGTACATATCGATATGAAGCGCTGCCACATAGTATATGATACATAAGCCGCAGGCCACAACTATCAGACACCGTTGCGTGCTACATTCCAACGGAAACTTGCGCTCGTATAAAATGTTCTCCAGTGCCGTGCAGAACGATATGTACTTTTTTGGCATCGCGTCTCTACGATCTCTTTTTTCGGCGTCTCTCTATTCGATGTCTCCCTATTTAATACCCCACCTATTTTTGAGGCAACTTAACCAAATTATCGTGCTTTACGCCCTTCGAAAATAGCGAAATGACCAGACTTATTCGCGAATACCTAAAGAGGATTGTATGGCGCATATGCAAACACACAGCGAGTCCGTGCAATGGAATACCGTTATGGAAGGATAACAAAATCTTACGCCGAATTGGTTTCTGAGATCTTTTCTTCGCTCATAATTTTTTGAAGAAGAAGTTGATTGTGAATCAGATAAGAACTCGCCGCAACGCCCAAAATATTCATAAGTAAAGCCACTCTCATAAATTACTGCTCCGTCGTGAGTGAGCGCATAAACTATTGCTGGCATCATTCAAAGTAATTTACGAAACTTTTTTTCGGTACCGGTTCACGCCTTAAGACTAGTCCGCAGTATGTAATGGAGGGAGGGAGCGATAAGACTTGAAGGCCCGCGACACGTACATGCCTATTTTCACTGTTCTGTGTGTTATGCACTACTGAAGTATTCCTACCGCTAAGAGCCACAAAATTTTGTTTTCTGAAACCTTGATCTAAAGCCCTGAATCACGAAAATTGCACTTTGCTTTTTGGCGCTACCTCCCGAAGATCTTTTTCACTATAAGCGATAAAAACTTGCGTTATCCGGTTAGTTCAGCCATCCTGATCACAAACACAAACTCCATCTCTAACGCCGACGCCATTTGGCGCGTTAGGCGCTACCCCGCTAAGTCGATGAAAACTTGTATATGGGGTTAACTGGCACACTATGTATGTACAGCCTGTTTTCGGAAACGAAGCCCGAGATTGCATACTGTGAGTAGTGGCGTTCAATACCAATTCTTAATTGCTAAGTGGCTCCCCAAGGAAGAAAAAAGCAAAAAAAAACATTAAAGAAACCTAAAGTAAGGACCTTCTGGCAGCCTCACTTTACACGGCCACGTCTTCCCCATCCCCTCCCCTCCGATTCTTGCCGAACCATTCAGATTCACCGAATCGTCTCGTTTTATGCCTGCAAGGCGATATCCTGCCACATCTGGCTTACTAATCCTTTCTTCGCTTCATCTAGTGCTCATACCATCTAACAGTAGGGAAATGAAGAACGCGATGTGGAAGCTCAACCTGTGACAGAAAATCGCCTTCGAGTTTTGGTGGGCGGGACAAACAGGGAGGCGGCAAACTGCCACTTATGATTGCCGCAGTACCCTTACGTTATTTACGGTGAAGCCGGAAAAGTTTGACAACCTTAGAGACTTCAAAACAGACTAGCTGAATAAGGGACGCCTACAAAGTTGGTTGAGCGAGTAGACTGTCTTTGATTTATATGTTCTTGATAGCCTTGAATTTGGTCCCCTCAGCTCCAGACATCATAAGGGTGAAGCAAATACCGACGATGTCAGGGTGTTCGGGAGGTGTGAGGCATTATCGACAGTTTTTTTTCTACCGCTTTCACCACAGATGTGCCGATTAGCACCTTCACATAGCGAGTGTCGTATCTGTCACCTTGCCATCGTCTCCCGTGCCTTTGAGCCTAGCAGAACGTAGAAGAGCGAGCAGACTTGTCACAGTGTATCACAGAGAAGATACAATCGCCCTGCCGCGTCCCCCCCCCCTCCAATGCTCGGAGTCCGAGATCGAAAGTATTGCCCGCTCAGCACGTCTACGATACACATTTTCCTATTGAGGATGGTGAATTCTTTTGTAGTAGCGACAAAGATGGACAGCTGATGTCAAGCTGGAGAAATTCGGTTTATCAGCGATCACGCTTTGCAACCCTATAGATGAGGGATATACTGTTCATAGAAAGTCTTTCATTCCGAAATTGGGAGTTTGGCAACGGGAGGGGGCATTCTGCACTCTGCAGCTTCACTGGTTTCGGTTTGCACATCTCTTCTAGCGAAACCTGTGAACTCCTGTGAAGCTGGAGCAAGCTCAGCTCGCCGAGCCACCATGGTAGAGCCTATTATTCTGTGAGCTCGTGAAATAGCTCTCCAGATGGCTCCACACGCCGATGGGAAGAAGCTAAAAGGTAGAATGCCCTACCGCGCCCCGTCGCCGAGATGTGCCCCAAAATCGGCTCATTAACTAGACACAGGTACAAAAATCAAATGAACTGACCACATGAAAGAAAGGAGATGTGGCTATCCAGTTGAACCACCAAAAGAAATTAACTGGACCATGTCCGCCCACCATTGTGCGTATGTTACTGCAAGGTTTTATTAAGAATACTCGGCCCTTATAAATGAAAAAGCACTCTATTCGATGTGAAGAGAGGCATATGTTGTATTGAACGCTCATATTCTCCTCTAACAAATTACAACCACGGTCTGTCGCACAGGTAATCACAAACTGCAACCTTCCGCCGTGTTATGTGGGAGAACTGGATTTTGATAAGCGGAATTTCAGGCTCTGAATAAGTTCCTTCGGAGGAGGTAGGCAGTGGAGACAGCTCCAGTTACCTTCTCCTGTCGGTCGCAAGTGAAAGTGAAGAAGATAGATGGCACGGTAAACAAGAAGATGCAGTAAAAAGCAGCTGGAAACCAGGGAAAACAAGTCCTTATTTTATGTAATGGTTTTGGTTAGTGGACAATTTCCCATGGTGGCTGCCCAAGGTTGCGTTCATACTTTGCAGCAGCGCCCGCCTGCGACCAATAGCGTCCTCCAGCGTCCCGATCATCGACAGCTTGGAAAGCATAGATATCAATCAAGAGTTTGCCAGTGTCCTTCAGCGTCTACCAGCGTGTGCTAGCGTCCTCTGAGAGGAGAGTATGGCACGACAGGAAGGTAGCAGGCAGCTGGCAGAGTATGGCCGCGATAGGAGGGTACCAGCTGTCTGCTACCCTCCCATCGCGCCATACTCTCCTCTCCGGACGCTGGTAGACGCTGGAGGACGCTGGCAAACGCTAGATCGATATCTATACTTTCCTATTCGTGACGCTGCCGGACGCTCGGAAGCCCTGGTGGGCGTTATTGGCCACTGGTGGCACGCTGCCGCGAAGCATGAACGCAGCCTAACATCATGCCGTCACTGCATCGGACGACAGCACGAAAAACATGCTGCGCGCCTCTGCAACAGAAGCCCAAAGGCAGAAAGGTTTTCTTCTCGATTTCTTCCGTCGATCCCCTGCTTTCTCGGGCAACCAGCTTCGTTGACTCGCTCTGAGAAAAGTGTACATTCACCTCCGCGGATTCTGGTCCATGCCATCTGAAGGTGAATGGGTTCGCAGCTGTGATAGCATGCTACTTTCTTCACTTAGAAGTGCACGATAACGGGGATGGGAAGGGAGGGGGTAGTGATGCCCTACACGGTCTCCGTATTCCATTTGCGGTGCTGGACGCCAGTCACACGCCTAACGCGTTACTTGCCTGCGACCTATCAATTCTGGTTTCTCTAACTCTCAACGCGTGCTTCACTGAGAATGGACGCAGGTACTGCACAATGATGATAGCGAAGTAGGGAGGCTGCACCCGGGTATCAACACCCACCTACCCCTTTTCGTGCTTTTTGAGTGAAGATATGCCACATTGCTGCACGGTGGAGACAAAGTCCCTCAGAGATTGTGCTACAGCTCTCACCCCGTTCTGCTTAGCGTCTCCACCACCGCCATTAAAGAGATAAGCTGACCCTTTCCCCAATCTCGCGAGCCTTTGCTCCTGTCCAGAGCGTTTACCTGAAGGTATAGGACTTGGATGTTCCTTCGTTCCATCGAATCAGCGACCTCTCGGGACTTGCCGGTCAGCGGTCCCATGTTCAGAGATCCGAACTAGCTTCTTTGGCCACGGTCGGTCACTCATCGGTAGCCCTCGCATACTGACCACAGAACTCGGACGAGGGGAAATTAACACCGATTGTATTGCGACTTTTGGACATGGTTGTTATGATGGGTTTCTCTGTTAGTCAGCCTGTCAAACTAAGCCTGATGCTGGTATCGTCACCTTTTCGCAATTTTTGCAAGCTGTGGTCTTTGCCTCGCCAGCTAACGAACTTGCGGGCCTTCACCAGTGGTCCAGTCACATGGTACAGCATAGGGATAGGCGAGCGGCATAGGGACAGTGACGGACCTGTGAGCGAAAGTGTGCGTGAGTACGACCCCCCCCTCCGAATGGGGTCCGCGTCACGACCCCCCCCTTTTTTTCCCCGCTGGTACGACCCCCCTCAGCTCAACCAGCTCTTTCGGAGGGGGGGGGGGTGTACAGGGTGCATATAACACAAAAAATTAATACGAATTAACTACGACCCCCTTTTTCCACAAGAAAAAATCAACTATCAAAATAAATTTGTCTTACCCCAAATACGACCCCCTCCCCAGCGGAAAAGTACGACCCCCCCATGTGTTTCACACAACGATGCTGTACCCTGTCCAGTCATGAGTCTACACTCTTAACCACTCGGTTATCCCTCCTTCGGTTGCTAGTGATCTCAAGAGACACCTCATTTTGAGAGGATGGTGGCACGATAACCAAAAAACTCCGAAAGAAGACTTTTATAAATTTCCAGTCGAAGTGACTTACACGGAAAACCTTTTGAACCCATAGATGTACGCGACTGTGACGAGCTGTAGGAATCCGAGAATCAAAGTCGCATCTTTGCACGCTTTTGCTACTACCAATATGTGCAGAAAGCCACCTGAAGAGAAATACTGCTTGTTAAAGTGATCCGTGGAATGCAAAGTGATTACAAGGAAAGGGTATACTGGACAATTCGGCAGCGCTTTTGCTGGGGAAAGTTGCAAGGTGGAGATGCTGCGCTGAGTTGCTCCAGTGACACCTCCCTTTCTCTAGTGACTCCGCCTCTAGACTCAGTCAAGGCTGCCTTGCGGCGAAAGGACGATGCTACCGGATGGGTAGTATAGAATAGAGGTTCATTTTATCTTATGGAGTCGTAGGGCTCATTACAAAGGACTGATGTGACTATATTCTTCGCAACACGCGCTATTTTTCGCCTTGTACTCATTCGATTGCTGAAGGCTCAAGGTGTCCCATGAGAGGCATTTTTGGAGTTCCCTTTTGCATTTTCTCTTTGAAAATAAGTCCCTTTGCAACTTCTCTCCCATATTCCAATAACGCTACCAGCACTCCCTTTCGCGTTCGCTCCTTCAAGATTACGTTCATTCTTTGTGGCGCCGTCCATCAGCGAACAGCGTCCGCAAGCGTTCTGGGCGTCCGGCAGCGTCCGCCAACATCCACCAACGTCTCGATGGCTGGGAAAGTATAGATATCGATCTAACGTCTGCCAGCGTCTGCCAGTGTGCACCAGCACCGAGAGAGGACAGTACGCTGCGACGAGGGTACACTCCTACAGCGCCATACTCTCTGCCAGTTGTCTGCTACCCTTCTATCGCGCCATACTCTCCTATCCCGGACGCTGGTAGACGCTGGTGCACGCTGGCAGACGCTAGATCGATACCTATACCTTCCTACCCACCAGAAGCTGATGGGCGCAGGTAGACGCTAGAGGACGCAGGCAGACGCTAGATCGATATCTATGCTTTCCTGATCGTTGAAGCTGCCGGACGCTTGGAACGCTGGTGGACGCTGCCCCAGAGTATAAACGCAGCCTAACACCACCGTTCGCAATTTACTTCATACTTTCTGGTCGTGGAGCGAGTTTGAAAGGGTGGCTATCGAGAGTAAATCATTTTGGTGATACGTTACGTTTGCATTCACCTTGTATAATGAAGAAAAAGCTGGTGAAGAGACCGAGAATGCTCATCACTACCAGAGACATGGTGATCTGTGATTTTTTGAGTGGTTTTTGAAATGAGCTAACATATTTCTCGTGTAACATCGACATCACCACCCATAAGTCGGTTATCTGAAAGATTTCGTTGCCTCAGCGTGTTAACCTTGACGCTCGGAGTGAACAAGGTGAAGATACAAATTATTGTTGCATCACTTGCCATCGTTTGGAAAGGGACAACTGCTGCCTGTAGAAATAAAAACGCCGCTATCAACCAAGCACCAGTCATGCCCACTATATTCTGAAACAAAGGGTTGAAGAGGATCTGGGTAAATCGCTCTGTTTTCACGGCCTACCTCCACCAATACCCAAATGGTCAGGTATTTGCGAGGAAAGACGAGAGCCATACGAGTATCCGGAAAGTCGTATGGATGAAGATCAACTAAAAGAAGAATTATAAAAATTTTTCAACATGGACCGCGTGCTCCCGACAAATCAAGGTTTGACTCGTTTGGGAGATTTGTTCCGCCACTCTACTAACTATATAAACTCATCATCCGGGCAGTTGATTAGGGCGGACAGGCGACCGCGTGCGTAGGAACTGTTTGTGGCTATGAGCTATTTTGGCCTGTTTTAGTCATTTTCTCCCTACTTTTCACTGTCTTTGGCTGCTTTTTCAATGTTAGGTGTTCCTTGTCTTCACAAGGTAAATTATGATTGAGTTTTTCTAACTTTTGCGAACAATTAAACGATTAAACAAACAAATAAACAAATACCTAAAAAATCGCGAAAAACACATCATTACAGAGACAAAAAAGAAGAATTCACGTTTTAATATACCTCATATAAACAATAACGGAAATTACCTTGAAAAAAATAGAGAATACAGTGAAAATTTGGGAGAAAATTCAAATTAGGCTGGAAAGAGCTGATTGCCAATATCAACACCATTTACAAGACGCGTGAAATGGGAGTAATCGTATTCGAAATTTTTATCCTCGGGCTAAATGGATCCCCTTCAACAGGATCTCCCTTAGCCATCGGGAATGGCCCATTGCGGCGAGCTCTGGCCTCACTATCTTACGAGGGAAAAACTACCTTTTAAGTGATCATTTCGAGCACATTGTCATCATAAAGTTCATAGACAAATTGGAGGTGAAACTACAGCATCAGGTTATAAGCTCAACAAGAGATGTGAGATGTGAGATGAGACCGCTCTAACTGCTACTATAGATGGAAAAAAATGAACTGATTGATTCACCTGCATACCTCTCCAGCATGGACATAACACATACCAAAATTACAGCAGTGACAACCACCGACGCGACGGCAACAGTTATAACATCACGAACAATGGACTGGTGAAACCCTCGAGCCGATGCTATTTTGATCATACCGCCTGTGGAGACGCTGTAATTCAACTTTATCTTTTTAAAAAATAATGGACATTCCTTACAAGTGATGTTTCAGTTCGTTTTTGTTTCTTTCCCTTTATTGTCCATAGAGTAATGTTTGCAATCAGACTAACAACATTCAGACACGTCGCAGCACCCAACTTCAGGTAACAAATTACTTTAGCCAAAAGCTAAATATGTAGTCAGTGTTTGGAAGGGCATTTAGAACAGCGTCATCTGAGCGCTGCAGGAACGATGGAGTGGTTGGTTGACTAGCACAGAATCAAAGACAGTTCCCGCGATTAGGTGGTCCGCGAAATGCCTACTGCATTTGGCATCTAGGTCGGCACTCCCATTCGCAGATAGTGAACTACTTCAGTCATTTAAAGAGCCGGACAGGGTACAGCATCGTTGTGTCAAACCCATGGGGGGTCGTACTTTTGCTCTGGGGAGGGGGGTCGTATTTGTAAGACAAATTTATTTTGATAGTTGATTTTTTCTTGTGGAAAATCGTATTAATTTTTTGTTTTATATGCACTATATGCATTCTGTACGCCCGTGGGATATACGTTGCATAGTTATTGTATACCCCCCGCGCCGACTATATACTCATTGCTCGTCGTCGGCGAAAAAGCCGTGGAGGGGGGGGTCGTGCCTGGACCCCATTCGAAGGGGGGGGGGTCGTACTCACACCGACATTTCGCACATCCCCATGCTGTACCACTGGGGCCGGATGAAGCGGTCACAGGCAGCACTCTTGTGCAGTTTGGGCTTTCCACTCTGCAAGACGACGACCTATACGGTGAATCATGTGTGCACATTCTGTTGCTTGCAGCGTCTGCGTGATTACTTACACTTGCGGGAAATCTCAGCTTGTCGACTCCTTTACGAGCTCATGGGTTGTTCTGCTCTTCTCTTATTCCTTTTTTGAAACAAGCAAGCAGTAGCCGTCTACATAGCACAGCGAGAGCGTTTTGGCTCTACTTCGATCCAACAGTGATGCAATCGCTTTAGTGCGAAACGTTGTCTTGCTGATCGTAGATTTCTGATTTTTTTATTTCTAGTCTCAGATGGCATTCCATACTGGAAGATGCAAAGAAAGAATTTGCAATCCAGGAGACGGCAGTTGTTGTCAGCAAGTTCGGAGAACTTACACACTGATGCTGCGTGACTGTCGGGGAGTGGCTTTTCTTATGGTGTTCTTGAAGTTCTTTTTTGTTTCTTTCTCGGCTGGGTGGTCAGTCATCGGCTAATGGTTCATGACTGAAAATCAGCTACCCGTAATACTTGACGGGGGCGGGAATTGTCTTTAGAGAGAGACGGTGCGTTGTCTTGCTGCTCCTCTCTCCTCATATAAGAACGAAGAAAGTCGTGTCATGAGCTTCAGGGGTCCGAAATTCAGCCACTGTTTGTCCCATGCGTCGGGTTGGCTGGATAATTCTGTTGGACTCGAAAGAAACCAGCATAACACAAAAGAAACCAACATGAACACTGGATGACTAGAAGTTGCTTAATGGTAAGACTCTCAAAGCTTTTTCAGTTTCTAAATAGGGGTCAGTCACAGGTGGCGAACTCTGTAGAGCATCATTTGCAGTGTAACGAACTATGTGGCTCACTTGCTAGCAGAGGATCTCGCCACAGAATGTAAGCAATTTTTCAAAAACAACCAGTTCCTCGACAGCTCCTTTGGAGCCAAAACCATCCTCCTTTATAGAAGCGGTGAACCTTTCAACATCAGCAGCTACAGACCAGTTTCCTTATTGTCAAAACTCTTCAAAGTTCTCACCCGTGCCCTAATGGATCATTGTGTGGCAGAAATAGCCATGAGTTCCACTCCCATTGAACAAGCTGAAGTCGGACGCGGCTTCTCCACTTGCGACTATATCATTTCCGCCAATTTGTAATGGAAAAGTACCGAGAATGGAAGAAACTACTCCATATGGTATTCGCTGGTTACCAAAAAGCCTTCGACACTATTGAGTTCAATGCCATCTGGAGGGCGTCAGAGAAATTTGAAGTGGATATGCACACGATTCGAATGATAAAGCAACTCTATGCTGCTGACCTATCATTTCTGGCTCTTAGGGCTACAGAGAAGATGGGTTGACACAATGCGCGTTCGACAGCGTGATTCGTTATCTCTATTGCTGTTCACTCTAACACACCAAAGCCTTTGTGAGATTGGGGCGATCAGGGATAACCCATTCGTCAACGTCATCCAGTCATCACAACTATGCCGATGATCTTCTCCCATGTTCTCCAACTGTTGGTGGATTACGGCGCAGTTCGGCGACAGAAGGGGACATTCCGCTCTTCTTGTTTCCCTAGTTCGGTTTACAAGTCTCACTCTGGTGAAACCTGTGAACTCTTGTGAAGCTGGAGCAAGCTCGTCAAGCCATCATGGTAAAACCTGTCAACTCGAGAAGAGGCTGTCTAGATGGGTCGACACGTCGATGAGAAGAAGCAAAAGTTTACAAACGCCGAACTGCACCTACTACGCTCAACTATGCTGATGATCTTCTCCAATGTTCCCCAACTGCTGGCGGATTACAAAAAATGCTCAGTAACTCACTAAAGCGACCAAAGAGGCTGAACCGGAAGTGAATACAAGTAAAACAACGTGGATGTCAACCAATTTCAACTGCCAACGACCGGGAGCAAATATCTAGGAGGAAGTGCTGGTACCACTACATCGGTAGCACTAGTATCGTTCGTGTATCTGCGCCAAGTGCTTTGTTTTTCTCAGAATCGTGTCAGAAAGCCAACCGTAGGGTCACCTCGGCTTGGAGCATTCAATGGAAGAGTCTGAGCTCTACAAGCAAGATGACGCCATCGAGACCAAACGACATTACCTCCGTATCTGCGTGAAGCGTGCATTACTACATGCATGCGAAACATGGGCGTCGAAGTCGCATGGAGGTCGTCAGAGGAAAAGTCGGCGAAGAATGGGGCGTCACGTGCTTGACCTTCGGATTAAGTGGCGACTTAACGGACGCCGAAGTCAGAAGTCAACAAGTTGATGACCAAATATCAAAACAGGATGGAAAGCGCGAGCGTTGAAAGCCCTCGGAACCGCACGAAGGGCATGAATACGAAACAAAGACGATCTCAGGGGTCTTCACTTGGAGTTCACCATGAATTTTAGCCTTTCTTTCCTGAAGAGCGAGTCAGCGATTAAGCGCTTGTGATCGAATGCCCCTGTCCACAATAGACAGTCGCGGGTTTTGTCGTTGAAGACAAACTGTGCATTTACCTCAGAGCACGGTCCTTGTCACGTGAAAGAGTAACGGGCTGGTAGCTGTACAAGGGTAACACTTTCGCCACCTGAGAGCGCGCTAAAATGAAGCTGAAGAGTAGGTAATGGTGTCTGAGGGCCGTCCCAGTTGCGCTATCTTCAAGGTGCAACACTTATGTCGACACCATGATCCCGCAGCGAAAACGCAGGGTTGAGAAAAGCTAGATTTGTCAGGGCGCAGACGCGTAGTGCGTTTGGTTGTGGCGGTCTTCAGATAGGACCATTGGAACCTGGGTATAACACTCCTCTGTCGTTCCCATGCAGGGTATCAGAACCCTCCAGCCTTCGTTCCCGTGCACTTTGAGCGGAAAAGTGACACACAAGTGCAGTTGTTGTCCCATTCATCTCGTACACAGCTGAGACTAGAACGCACAGAGGTAAATGTCCGTTTATTTCTTGGAAAAATCCCAGATAGTTTTCGTGCCAAGCTCGTTCTCCACCAGTTTTGGAAGCGAGCAAATGATATGACTGTATCATATCGTTCGTATTACTCGTTTTCTACCACTTTTTGTCGCGCGCTTCAACAAGAAGGCAGAGAACGGCTTTGACGGGGTGACACACTCATACTGCCTGACACGCCCAACCGTCCGCAGCGAACTAGAGTGTAATTCTCCTAATGTTGTAAAGGATTATTACACGGTGAGGTAGTAAGCATCAACTTACTTGAGCGTGATTAGCGCTTGTCCAGCAGCGGTGATCCAGTCGTCTATAGTGTACGTAGCTTCAGTATGGAATCTGTAGAAATGTCGTAGCGAGAAAACGACGTCGCTCACAGTAAATGCTGAAGGAACAAAAATCAATATTCGGTGTACGCTTCTGGGGAAAAGATTTCGTTTCCCAAAGATGTCGTCCGCGATAATCTGACAAGTGAAACTCCTCCGTGCATTTGGTACTCATCCGTTTCGAAAAATAAAAGTGCCACTTTCGTTTTTTGAAAATGCGGGATAGAGGTGTCAGGCGCATAACTAGTTCATATGGGAATCATACTATCTTCGAAAAGACAACTTGCGTGCGGCGCCCCAATATCCATGATGTTGCTTGATGTGTCGTAGGATAGACTCTGCTGGGAGCTCGGACTCCCCCGTCCGAACATACGCTGGGATGGGGATCGAGGACCGTGGGGTAGGCCAATTCCTCCATACTCTGCAGACTTGCAGCGCAGGCATGCTCCATCTTTATCTTCTTCTTCATCCTAACGTTGTCCCGCTGGTGCAGGGTCCGTTCTTCGGATCGACAATCGCCACTTTGCTCGATCTAGTGCATCTTCTTTACGAGGTTGACCATTCTCAATGTCCGCATTTATGGTGTCCTGCCAGCGTTGTTTTGGTCTTCCTCTCGGCCGGTGACCGTCTACTTCAAATCGATATGCAATAGAAACGACCGTATCACGCTGAGCTCGCAAAACGTGGCCATACCACTGGAATCGCTCTCGGCGATTGGTGCGACACCCATCCGGCATCGAATCACATCGTTACTCATTCTATCGAGGCTTGGAATGCTCACTGACTTGTAAAAGCCTTCAGCCTTGCGGTTCACTGCCGATATCGGCTAACCGGCTCATCACGTTGAACGTGTGAGTGCTCGAAGGCAATGGCACAAATAGCCATTGAGCTGAGTGGTCAAAAGTGGCCCCGGTAGCGTAATAGGGAACGCAGCTGCACGGAAAGCAGAAGATGCGGGTTCGAATCCCGTCCGTGGTCCGACTTTTGCCCATAACTCAGCATTCTTGTGATAGCTCATTGACATTCGAAGCATTCGCATCTCCATGGCGTGGAGTTGGCGCTCGGCACTTTTGGTTGCTGGCCAGCATTCGGATCCGTACAGTGCCACGGGTCGAACCATGGTCCGGTATATCTTTGACTTCAGGCGAAGATGCATGCGCCTTTCATATAACACACCTTGCGGGGGGGGGAGTGCCTAGGTACCACAAAGGCATCGTAGTTTCCGCCTTTGAATGCCTTCGCTAGAGTCAGTTTCCAAGTGTCCAGTCTTTCAGATGTTGAGGCGAAGGCCATACTAGCTCAGACAGTCATTCCAATTCCTCCCCAGTGACGTCCGCTGGATGAGCATCGTCAGCATAGAGCAAAGTCCATGGAGCAGCGTGTTGCAGATCTCGTGTGAGGTGTCCATGATGAGGATAAATAGCAATGGCGAGAGGGTGAACCTTGGTAAACTCCAACGGTTATTGAAAAGTCTTGAACAACTCCGCAGCACAGGCACGCTGCATACCGGTGGCATACTTCAATCCCATCTACCATCTACAGGGCCCGTGTCGAGTCGGCGCTCCTGGCACTTTTCCAAGTTTCGAAGTTCCTGGTTTCAAATAGATTAAAACGCGAACCTGATGTGGATGACAACTGAGGCATCGTTCATGCTGCAAGTTTCAATTAAATCATCGCGAGACCATACGATCCCCCTCTACCAATTTTCAGATTTTTTCCAACTTCCTGCCACTTTTTCCGAAATTTCCCGAAAACTTCCTACTTTTTACCAAAAATTTTGCTGTCGGTCGAGCGGGGGGGGGGCAGGGGGGGTATATAGTAGGCATGAGAAATCACGAAAAGTCAACCACCTCTCCAACGCCAAAACGTAAATACGACCCCCCTCCCAAAATGACCAAGTACGACCCCCCCCCCTTTACAACGTCCATGAAGCGAGAAAAATCAACTATCAAAATAAATTTTTCCCAGCCCAAATACGACCCCCTCTCCTGGCGGCCAAATACGACCCCCCCCCCCCCTCCCCTCCCCCTCCTACTGGGGATTCCCCAACAGCAATGTGCCCTGGTTGGAGGCTCGTTAGCTTCAAGGATGCGACTCGCAGCTGAGCGGTTCTCTTGCACTCTTCTTGTAATCGCGGACGACATCTTGTGGTATAAGTGAAAGAATCATGGGAAGAAACTAGTTCACCAAAAAAAGCTCACCAAGCGCTGTAAGCGCGATACAACTGAGAATCGCGATAGCTATGGCAAAATATGCTAGTTTGGCAATAAAACGAATCCCGAGAGTGGCTGAAAACCCAGCACAGCACCACGTAAGGATCAAGATAATAAGTACCAGCGGATTAGGCCAGATATTGCTCGGAATCATATGCTTGAATTCAGGCTGCAAGAAGAACTCGAACGTAAGTGAGTTTGTATAGATAATCTCAAAAATTCCTCATTAAAGAATCGATACTGCGACACTTCTCCTCCGAATCATAAAAGGACCTCTAGCATTACTAGCCCCTCCCTTTCTGTCATTATTGTTGGTATCACTGCAATCAGTTGGGAAGCAATCGGCGTCCCCACCTGCGGCGCTTCCACCACCGGTTGTTTCCTCCTGGATCGTTCCCTACTCGATCACTGTCGACAGAGCAAGGGAGCTGCAGGCAGGGATTTATCCCGACCTGCTGACGACGTCCCCGACTGAGTGCAATGTAAAAAACAATACACTCGTTGCAGTTCGGCTTGGAAGGGCTTTCAAAGGTTTCCAGCGGAGCCGTGAACGCCACATTGTGAATACTGTAAATGCCTGTAGCCAAGGAGGTTCACAGCTAGCGGTCTCATGAGAGTTATCACAAGAGTGCTGAGGCATGAGCACTGGGCAAAAGTCAGACCCTAGACGAGACTCGAACCCCTATTCTTACCGGGTGATTACGTTATCCATTACGCTACCGGTGCAGCTCTTACTCTCGGCTCAAAAGGATTTTGTGCCATTGCTTTCCAGCTTTCACACGTTCAATATGCCGGTTAGCCGATAGCGGCAGTGAACCGCGAAGCTAAATTCCACATCTCCAGCTTATTACCCCGGTAGCCGAATGGATAACGCAATGTCCTGGTAAGCGGGAGATACAGGTTCCAGTCTCGTCCAGAGTCCGACGTTTGCCCATTATTCAGCACTCTTGTGATAACTTTCAGTTCTCATTTAATAGTACTTATCATATTATCACACTAAACGTCCATGAGAGTTTATGAGCCTTACATAAGTGAGAACTGTTAAAGGTATGTAGCTGGATGAATCGCAAAGGCGTACAGGGTCAATACACCTGACACAAAAGGATTTTGTGCACTCTAATAGGCACTGCGTAGCTTCCAGCTAAGGGCATCGTTACAGCGCCTAACCAAGGTGCAACATGCCGACCCAGACGCCCATCGCAACCGCCCGCCCACAAATGGCCGCACAGTCACATCGACGCTGGTACTCTTATCGCTTCATTTATGAAGTACAAGATGAAGCGTTGCTACATAGATACATGAATACATACGAGCAGCCATACCTACCAAAACGGTTATTGCCACGATGACGACGGAAAACTCGGTGTCCAATGTTGTGCAGAAAAAGGGCTTTTGCAGGTATTTAGTCACGTTTAACCTCCTCTTTCGTCATTTTCCCCACCATATAGCACCCCTGCGCTATTTTTGATGGGATGATATCAGGATGCAGAAAGTTCTAGACTCGATCGATTTTCGCTTTTTTTGCAAGTACCATTTATGGTCCCTTATGCCTTTGAATCATGAACTAGCGAAGGGAACTGCCGGAGGTACAAATGCCCCCCTCCCAACCCACTCCCGAACAGCGTCCCACACTGTCCTGCAAGGCTTCAGTTTCTGGGAAAAGGAGATCAGTTCCATGAGAGCTCGTAAGCTGTACGTAAGATCCAGCTCTATGGATCCTGGTCCTTGCCATGTGTGAGATGAAGGTTTCCTCAGTTGCAGTAGCGTGCCACCTTCTCTGCTCGAAATTGCACGGTAAGGCTGAAAGGTAGTGATACCTCGGTGCTGAATCTGTATTTCGCTCCGCGCTGCAGAACGGTCAACCACACGCCCAACCACAGCCAGAAGCGCCGCTTGTATGCAGGGTACAGCATTGTGATGCGAAATGATAGTCTCAGTATGATCTCCTCTCGGAGGACCTCCAGCCCACCTTCTCATAACCCACATAAGAGAGGGCCTTGGTACAAGCTCCCCCTCCTCAGCGGTCACGTACGACCCCCTCCACGTATTCCACACAACGGCGCTGCACCCTGCTTGTATGCTCCTCGTCACTTCTGGTTGTTTTCTACCACTGAAAGTGTGTTTCGCTGCGGCAATCGGTATCAAAACAACCACCGTAATGATAGAGCGAACGGAGCAGGAGACGGCACTCGGGTGTCACAGCCCATCTACCCCATTCTCATGCTTTTTTTTATACACGAAATCCCTGATGCGGTAAGCGTGGCTGCGTGCTTCAGCTAAATGTGGCGGTGCCGCGGTGCCTGTGCTTTTGGTGAAGCATTTCTCATTTCGAGACAGTTGTGGATATGCCTTTGTTCAACACAGAACAAGAAGACAGTTGTCTCAAGTCGGAATATCCCACGAGTAACCCATCCTACGCCATGTTCAAATTCCACGCCTACCGACTCAGGGATGGGGAGTGTAAGTCAAGGAAGTGCACGCTGCTGCAGCTGCAGGCCCATTTACCTCGCACAGGGAAAGGACCTTCTGCGGTGGTGAGTGTACAGCTTGTCTTTGAGTGAAATGTTTGGTTCTCCATTGCTGACACAGATAAGAGAATAGTGTGAAAGATTTTCGTCACAAAAATAGCAAGCCTACAAACTTTCTGTACCCCTGCGTCGCATCCTTTTCCAAGGGGCCCTCTGTGCTCAGTTTTGCCACTTGAAGCACGAAAAACAACTATAACGGGAACATTACCTCCTTGAAGAACGTATCGAAGTAGTAGATGACTGGCGTGACCTTCATATAGTCTGATCTCAAGAAAATCATAGAATCTATAAACGGGCGGCAAAATGTATCATTCGGTGAGGCAAGCGCACATCTCGAGAACAGGCTAAAAAGAAAGTTTAACCAGAAAAGCCGTCATCTGCAAACATTCGATCAAGGATCCATCCGATGCCGTTCCAAAGAGATGATGCGCCTCAAACCCGGATGTGGCTCAAAAAGATTGGACCTTTCGTCGTCAATAAGCACTTTCGTGGAATGCGATACGCATTCGATCCCCTTTAAAATTTGATGGCATTTTGGACTTCCGTAACCTCTACAACGGCTTGTGTGGGCCAACCATTGCACAGGTCTGTTGCTTATCCTCCCAGACAAATCTGGATAGAAACTGATCTTGGCTAAAATTTGTTCTCAGTTCTACAAAATTGACTCACCGCTGGTCGTAGCACGGCACCGCTGCATTGTCGCAGCTCATGTAATCAAGGTCTCCCCATGCGCCTGGAAAGTATCAGAATTCTTCACCTCTCTACACAGTACCCGCGAAAGTGATGCAGTACCCTGCAGTGAGATAACGGTCATTGAGAGGAATACAGCAATCCATACAGAAAGTACAACGGATCTCAAGACAACATTAAACGCCATGGCAGCCGGCACACCTAAATACTTGTTTCCTGACTAAATATGATGCGACTTGAAGGCATGGGACACGATAAATGCTTCGGCCTAGAATGGCAGCAGGGGTTCTAAACAGCGGAAAAATTGCGAACAACTAAGTGAAAGGGTCAAATACCCGCAAAGAAGCACTTGTTCTACACGAGCTCAGAAGAGCAATTTTGGACGAGTTTCCCCGTTGGCATCGTGCCAATAACCGCTACGGTAGATACGGCTGCATGTATGTACTCATATATCCATGCAGCACCGCAGCCGCTTCATATCAATCCCTTCATATTGTACTTCACAAAGCGATACGAGCATCAGCATCGGTCGGACATTCGTGGGCGGGCGGTGGGCGCCTAACAAGGGAAGGATGGTAGGTCGAAGTGGCCATTTGAAATGAAATGTATACCGGCTGAAAGGACGGGGATTACGAAACCGTCTTCCATATCTGCTGCGGACCTCCCAGAAAGAAGTTACGGAGCTTTTTAGGGGGAGAATCTTTGCATTCACTACGCAGCACAGGGGACACGTAGTAGGGCTCACGAATGCGTGGTCGAGGGTTTGGATCCTTGATGCGTGTGCTCTTTTGCATTTTTTTTCGAAAGTGGTCCCTGTGCACTTCAAAGCTATTTTGCATAACTCTTGTGCCTGATAATGTCGTGACGTGACGTAATGTTTCTGAACTGATGGAGCCATTGCGAACGATTTCATGGAGATCACTTCTGGTTGAAGAGATTGTCATACGAGCCGAAAACTTCCAGCAGGTGCGAAACCACTTTGGAATAGACATCATTCAACAATTGTGAGTGATGAATGAAGGTTTTGCCCATCGCGAACTCCAGCATGATTGCCACATCACCGCCACTTTAAAGGCAGCGTCCGCGATCAACCAAAGTGAAAAAACCCTCCAATGAAAACGAACGCGGAGTTCGCAACCATAGCGGATATCCCACTCTTGCGGCTCGAAATCGATTGGATTGACGAGGGCGGAGTCAACAAGGCTGAGCTGACGCCTCCTTCCCTGTTAATCCCGCCCCGACTGGTTAACAGTTATCAGTGCTTGCTGGCATTGATAAACGCTAAGTTTCTGGAGTTCCGAGGCCGGCGACGTGTAT
>MU912244.1:13269-37762 GCA_036418165.1 Cooperia oncophora | reverse complement strand
CGTGTATTGGAGAACTCACCAAAGGTCTGCAGAACTCGTCCACATGCCTTAAATTTCGTAGGGCCTTATTTCACGCTCTTCCACACCTTTTTCCTACTTTTTTTTGATTAGTGCTTCATTGGCCACCTGTTCTAACAAATTTGACCCCTGAGACCTGCCAAAGTCCATCGCGGGCGCTGTCTTTAAATGAAAGCATCTTCTACTCGTCTTCGTGCAACTCCGTACGGCTTCGGATTCGGTTTCCAGTCATGTCATTTGGAGAATAAAGTCATTTTCAGGGCAAAATCTTTCGTTGGAATGCACTTTTGTTGTGTATGCTTTTCAAATCAAAGAAAGAAGAAGTCAACAGCCAGAAAATGTTTTTCATGGAATGGCTGGTTCCACTACTTCAGAAACATTATGTCACGACGTGATCGAGCAGTTATGCTAAATCGCTTCGAAGGACACAGCGGGGACAACTTTCGAAAAAATGCAAGAGAGCACACGCATTAAGGATACAAAGAAAATTACTTTATTCTCCAAATGACATGACTGGAAACCGAATCCGAAGCCGCACGAAGTTGCGCGAAGATGAGTAGAAAATGCTTTCATATGAAGTGGCGTTGATGTGGCAATCATGCTGGAGATCGCGATGGGCAAAACCTTCATTCATCACTCACATAGTGTTGAATGATGTCTATCCCAAAGTGGTTTCGCACCTGCTGGAAGTTTTCGGCTCGTATGACAATCTCTTCAGCCAGAAGTGATCTCCATGAAATCGTTCGCAATGGCTCCATCAGTTCAGAAACATTACGTCACGACATTATCAGGCACAAGAGTTATGCAAAATCGCTTTGAAGTGCACAGGAGACCACTTTCGAAAAAATGCAAAAGAGCACACGCATCAAGGATCCAAACCCTCGACCACGCATCCGTGAGCCCTACGACGTATCCACTCGGCCATGCTGCCACGATCTCATCAGCCTTACGCCACCAGTTCGTACTGAATGCAAACATTCTCCCCTGGAAAGCTCCGCAACTTCTTTCTGGGAGGTCCGCAGCAGATATGGAAAACGGTTTCGTAATCCCCGTCCGAAGATCTTTCAGCCGGTATACATTTCATTTCAAATGACCACTTCCCTTTTAAGTCGGCATGTTGCCTCTTTATAGGGGCGCTATAAGGGCACCTTCCTCGGGAAAGGTGCCACGCAAAACCTATCTAGGGCAGCCGAATGCTCTACTGCTTGACGTAATAACCCTACACATGTTGAGGATTTATCGTGCCACTTGCCTTCAAAAACCGTCATGATACTTCCAAGGAGGGATGTTAAGACGAATGGATTATAGACCTGACATCGCTGACGATAACATTTGGTAAATGCACCAAGGTGATGCCGACGTGAATTGTCCCAAGGCAACTTCCATATAGTACAGTGGTACAGCTGCCAGAACATAGCAAATGGTAAACTGGATGATGAATGTTGACCCTCAAAAACAATAGTTGAATTTTGTCTTGTGCTGACGAGCGAAGGCGTCGCAATAGCACAGTCGTGATCCCTGAAAACGACAAGACGTACGTCGGCGGCGCAGCTTGGAATTCGGCCAGAGCAGATTTCTCACCAGCAGTAGCGCAAAGGGATGACGTCATTGTTGGGGCAAGGCCGACATAACCGCGTTCACAACCGTGCCGCGTAGCCCGCCCATTCGTTTGCATAGATCACCAGTGTTTGTAGAAAACCAATTGTACTAGGTTGGGAAGAAAAGTACTTTGACCGATATGTTAATCCGAATTCCCCTTTACTAAACGGCACCCTCAAATCTGCAAAGTAATCACCAAAGGTAACAGAGACAAGTGAATGGTTGGTTTAACTACTTGCGCAACTCAGTGCTTCCTAGGGTTCTCTGGCACATTATTGGCCTAAAATGAACCGGGTCATACCCAGATTGACTACCCACCCCAAGCACTATCACCTGCCATTTTCCTTCTGATATGAATATTGGTGATTCATTCGCCAATGTGTGACAGCGCGAAAGGCTACGACGTAGGTAAGTAGGTAGCTCACCTCCCTTGTGAAATGATTCCGGGAGAAGCCATACGTTCCCCGAGCCAAGTGCAAATGCAACAGCTGCACATATGAATTCAGCTCTGGAAATCTTGTCCTCTACTCGGGCAGGCTCCGCGTAAGATTCAGCAGAAGGAGCGGTAGAATCCTGAAGCTTGAACCTTTGAAGAACTGGCTAAAGTGAAACTGGAAGTATTATAACAGTTGTAATATGACCTCCGCAGAAGCCAAGTGGCGCAGATGCGCTAAGGAGAGGGCTGTCTGCCGCGAGTTTGAGCCATGCCATGTCTGTTCGTTTGGGGCACCGTGATCTCATAGGATGTAGTATTTGATCTTGTGGTGTAATAGATCTGCCTGGTTTGACTGGAAACTTTGACCAGGCAGAGCAGTATATAAACGGGTCATTTTGCTAGTTGTTATTCTACTGTCTTCCAATAAATATTCTACTGCTGCCTATTCGCAAGGACACAACAGTTTGCGTCCCTTCAGGTCACGCCATCCTTGTAATGATGCACACGCCGCACGCCATGCAGACGTGATGCTCGCGTTCAGTACCACTAAAGGCTGCTTTTAGCCGAAGTAACGACTTGAGAATATTCGGTGTCATTCGGTTCTGTGCGGAACGGAGACGATGTCTCCAGGGAATCAAACAGTGTCCCCTGGAGACAACTTTTCAGCCAGTTTGATGGTTTGAATGTTTTGGCGCCAGAGTCTACTGAGCGCCGAGGCGATTCAATGATGTTCATTTGTGTCTAGGGAGTCGAACTATCTCTGGGCGCGAATCTCCAGCAAAATCCACTTCGGAAAGAACTTTGATCAAACTTACACCTGATTTCTGAGGAGCGAGGCTGAGTGGACGTGCTGGGACGCGAATCTTATGCTGATTCCTGCTCAGAAAACCACTGACAATATATCTGTACCGACCTCTGTACCTGTACCGAAGACTTCGCCTAACTTTCTTTATCAAGGTTCTCTCCTTTATTGCTCTTATTAATGAGCAGTTGCCAGGTGGTGATGTCCGCTCCTCCACGTGTTCCCATTGGGAACTGCTTGCTTCTACGGGCTTAGCTCAACGGAGCGTTGCAGAGCACGACAATCAAGAGCTGACAGAAGAAGGACAGTCCAGCAGGCTGCTTGAAGTGTCGTCCAAGTCGCCTCTACTCTCGCCCACAATGGAAATCTACAAGCGAAGTGCTGACGGCCGTATCCGTGATATCGTTCTCCTGACTACCAATCAGTGTGCTTTGTGGCAAGCTGTAGCAACATCGACCCATACACGCCGCTCGCCTTTTGTAGCAGAAACATCGTGAAAAGCAGAAGCCCGTGCATGTGTACTCCCTACACCAGGCCTTTGATCGCGTTGCTATATGTTGCGACTGACGGCAGCACGGCGTTCCGGAAGGGCTCATCGAGTGAGCGCATCCTCTACTCAAACCCAAACGTTCCCTTGGAGTTCCCCATCATCGTTTCACAGGTACAGCAAGGCTCCGTGCTCTCTCCACTCATTTTTGCGTAATAACTTCGTGAATGTTTTGCTGTTTGTTTGTTTCACGAGATTTTCAGAAGAACTTTCTGAATATCTCTCCCTTTTTCTGAATAAAGTTTCTTGCTCTCCTTCACATTAGTGATGTGATGCATGTGTGCAAGGATAAGAACACGCCTGAGCCACAGGTGCAGGTCTGGGATGATCGATGAGCTAAGTTTGGGCTCAACTTGACCATAAATATACTGGGTATACAACAGCCGACCCAAAAGAGAGAGTTTCCTCGAAACCGATAGCACTGAGCCCTCTGCTGCGGCAAAAGATGCCAGAGCGCTTCAAGTCGACGATCTATAAGCTGCTGTTCGACCAGTCGCCTCATATGGTGCTGACCATGAGTGTTGGCCAGCACCAAATAAGTCGAAGTCCGTCTCGGTGTGGTGCAGATGGAAGTTTTACGTTGGATGCTCGGCATTACGCGTTGGACCGCATCCATAACGACACAATACGCAGAAAGGTACTTAGGTTAGGCCTACAGCAGTTACAGTACGGCCATGTACTTCGCGCAAAGATTGAAATCGTCTGTACAGCGATTTTCAACTTATCCAACGAGTATCGGCACTTGCCTAAGGGACGTCCTAAACAGCGCTGCCGCGATACGCTGCACACAGCCTTGAGTACTGCTGGAATCCATCCCGAACAGACATTCAATGGGGAGAAGCGGTGTCATCATATCAGAACAGCGGACCTTATCACCGAGCGGGATAAGAGGTGAAGTATAGGAAAAAAGAGAATGATCCCTTATCACCGCCCAGTGCTTATAAGTTTTCACTCAAATCTATCACTCATTGGAAGCTCAGAAAGCTTAGCCGTTGGAAACATTCCGACCCTAACAGTATCGACATGGGAGTGAATGTCTTGGCTGGAGTAAAACAGTTTCCGAACAGTCATTTTTCATTGACTCTTATCACTGCTCGTCACTGATTACAACTAGCTTCTACTTTTTATCGGGATCTGATAGTTGAGCGGTTCAATCGCTTCTCATTCTATTGCGATCGGAAAGGAATGGGCGTGCTCACTCACTGAGCCTCTGCCCTTTGATACCTGAACCTAAGTGGTCCTGTCGCTTCCTCTCAACTAACAATAATGAGAAGTTCAGGAAGGGGCTCCGGGGTGAAGCCAGGAAGTGAGAGCGACGCCGTCCTGGTCTCCACTTTAGCCAGGTGCCAGCCGGGCGTGACCTTCGTGGTAGCCTTCGGAGCTCCCGCGCGCAGCTCGATACATACCCTGTGTTCCACCTAAGCTCGTGATTCTATCTTGTGGTGCGCCCATGGCCGACACATTCAGTTTCACGCCCAATTTTCGAGGTACTCTGTAGACCTTGTTTTCACGAGCTGTAGTCTTGTCCACTAGCTTTTCCATCCTGCCACTATATCACTTATAGAACCAGTGCCCCACTGTTGCTGTAGCGCGTAGTACGACTTTGGTGGTATGACTCCCACAAGGAACTCGTCCAAACACGCCTTCTCTTTGCCGTATTGTCGAACAACTGCGGACCAGCATTCTGGGCGAAGTGATCTCTACTTCCTTTCCACCTCACCGAAAGTGAGTTGCTAGTTTCCTAAAGACTTGTTCTCTGCGTATACTGGGGTGTGTCAAGAGGGTTGGTTTGACGCAACTCTAGAACCGGGCTGGTGCTAAACCCAACCCCCTGGCACAATCCAGCATACGCAGCGAACAAGAATGTGCGGATCTGAGCTCTACAACCTACCATTTTCGGAGGAGTGATGACAAGAGTCTCTGAGCAGCTTGTTTAGAGTGACCTAACTGGATCGCATCTTCATTGGCCACTGAAGGCACGTTGTCTTACCTTAGATGTTGTTTTGCTTCCAGTCGGTGTTCCATCTGATCCATGCTTGGGTGTCCCCATGCCGTTCTACGCTCTGCTTCACGTTGGTTGAATGAACCTCGCTCTTCATCTCACACTCCGTGATACATAACATTCCAGTGATACTCTCCTATCAATCATTGAAAAGTTCCGTATCATTGAGTGTGGGATGAATGGGTATGTGACAAGAGGATCGTAATTTGCCGCGCTGCTGGGCGTCGCGTGCGACGTCCCGCCCGCAAAGGACGATGGTTTCAGGCAGTAGATGGCGACAACATGCAATTAAGGACCGAAAACAGTAATGAGTGTCTACGATGACGGGGTCTACATGAAGTCCGGTGCTTCATTCGACAGGTTAAAACGAGTTATGAAAACGCCGCGCCCATCGCCGCGCGTGGCGGTGCGGCGAATTACGATCCTCTTTACCGTATCACGGGATGAATAGTGATGTTCCACTCTCCATCAATGCTGTCATGAGAGTAGTAACTATTGGAGTTCTTCTTTGAGCTTCACAAGCTGGGTACAGTTTGATATTGTTGGTACGGCTATAGCTGAACAACATCGGGTGTGTGACAAGACAATCGCAATATGCCGCGTTGTCCGCACGCCGCCGCCACGCGAGAGACGAGTAGGACGAGTACGCGAAACCAGAACCACGTCACACCATGAGTTGGGGATTTTCAGCCCGTATGACCCCCTCCTAAAAGATGATTTGATGCCATCCCTTGCTTTTTGCTGTTTCGCTTTGCTTTTTGCAGGGTACACCTTAGCGCGGAGAAAAATTTTCGCGAACTACGATCCTCCTCCCCCTAGTTCCCAGATTTCCCCACCTTCGTAGCACTCTTTCTAATTATTCCGGAATTTCCCGAGGATCTTCCTACTTTTTCCCCAAAATTTTGCTACCAAGCGGAGAGGGTGGGGGTATGTTTACAACACATGTAAAAAAGGAAAAAACGCGAAAAGTGGAGAGACCTTTCTCAACTCCGCAATTCTCTCAGAGGGCAAACGACCTCTTTCCCCTCAGCAATCAAATACAATCCCCACTGTTGGGGAATTCTCAACAATGATGTGCCCTGACTAGCACATTTGGTGGAGGTCCTGGTGCAAAAGGCTAGGTCGCAGAGAAATAGGGAACTGCGACTGCCAGGGCATCGGAAACTGCAAAAGCAGTCGCTACCTACTTGATGGGCTTTTCTCAGAAAGAAGGCACTGACGGGAAACAGTGACGAGTGACGGGAAACATTGATATTATTCGGAATATTGTCTCTCCCCTTGAATTCCTATGATTTTCGCTGCCCCAATCAATGAAGCGATACACATCGAGAATTGTCGCGCACGATGCGCGGTGAGCCGCTTGCGACGGCGCGGCGGATACGATTGTCTTGACCGTCTCCGAATACCGTCTGCTATTTTCAGAATAAGAGCACTCTGCTTGAGGAGTCGCCATTTGGCTGTGTTTCGAATCTGATGTGCATATGATCCAAGCCGCGCTCCACGAAGGCCAATTCGGAGCAGCGTAACTCAAATCCAGTCGGTCCTTGACATATGTCGATCCGTTTTGGATCGAAGTGTGTTAGAGACATGGAACAAAATTTGAGATTTTTGAGCACCTGTTACTCTAACTGCTTTATTCAGCGTAGTAAAAGGATCACACCAAAGTTACCATAGATCACAGTACCTAAAAAAGACACAAAACGAGGTTACATTAATGTTGTCGAAGCACAGCCTCCCCTATTACCCTCGATCAACAATTGGAAAATACAGCTGCCAGGTGCAGGCAATAGATATGCTTAGTGGAACAGGGTAGATCGTCAGGGATTTATTCAAGCTATTTTTCATCAGAAAATAAATATATAAGTTCAGTAGATAATAAGTAGTATCTAGCCTTTAACGTGCCACGAACATTGCCAAGAAACCAGTGATGATGGAGCTTGCTGCTGCGGAGCTATACCTCACTCCTTCTCCAATATGGTGTCGATGATGGTCGACTGAAATATGAAGTACACTCTAGCTTGCTGCGGACGGTTGGGCGTGTCAGGCAGTATGAGTGTGTCACCCTGTCAAAACGTTCTGCCTTCTTGTTGAAGCGCGCATGCGACAAAAAGTGGTAGAAAACGAGTAATACGAACGATATGATACAGTCATATCATTTGCTCGCTTTAACAACTGGTGGAGAACGGGTTTGGCACCGCGCCAAACTCATCCCGCCTGACACGCCCAACCGTTCGCAGCGAGCTTGGGTGTAGTTAAAGGCACCGTCCACGATCAATTATGAATATTCAAGCTCTCCAAAGGGGAAGACATTGAAAACAAGAAGGAACAATCCTGAACAAGCTTAGCGTCAGAAAGTTGTAAAGTAGTGACGGTAGGGCCCAATGTTGTACAAGTAATCAGCCAAGAACTCCGTGACTCCGCCCTCGTTGTTTGATATCTCATCAGTTGTCTTACTACTTTGCGTGCTCTTTTCCGCTCTTGTCTGACCCCTCACCCCAGGACCACATCGATTCTTTCTCTCTAGTTGAGTATAGGGAAAACCTGATTTTGAGCGTCTTTGATAGTTCCTTTGTTTTTTTAGTCACGTCAGTTGGCACGCACACTTCTATTACCGAAGCCGTCCAAGGAATTCCTCGCTGACTCATCGCGAATTCCGCCTTTGAGCAATTGAAGGTGTTGCACACGATAAAGGGGGGGGGGGCAATCTTCTTTTTTAGCAGAAGGGCTCATCCATAAATCCATAATAGTGCTAATTTTCGGCTTGACTGAACATGGCGAGTGCGCTGTGTAGAGGGCTATGTTTGGAGGAATGCATGACTCTGCCTCTTGTGGAGATCTGCAGTTTCCTGAGAAGCTGCCATCGAAAGCTCCGTTTACACTTGACAGGAGTCTACAGGTCTCACCAAAGTGTGACGTGTAATTTGACAAGATTTACGTAGAAAGGAACCATCGAAAGTGCAGAATGCTCCTCCCAAGCCGTATAGCGCCGCACAGAACAATAAGTGACTGCACAAAGAACTAACTTCTCTCGTGCTCATGGTGGCCGGGCACGGCTCCTTGCCCAATAGCCAGCGACGGTTCATCTGAATAATTGAAAGTTGTAGAAAGATACTAAATCTAATTAAAAATGAAGAGAGCACATACCATTGCAGTAGTCGCGATGGTTGCAGGTCATGCAATGTGCTGATGAAATGGCGTACGGAAGAGCGGCACAGTTCAAAGCGCAACCCTTCATTGTCACTGAAATTCCTTAGATTTGAACCCTTTCAAGTATTTCTTAGGTTCTGAGATGAACAGTGGTGACATAATCTTGCGTGGTCCTGTTGAATCGGCCAAACGATCGATTCAGAAAGGACTGTGGGTTTTTTTGGCACCAGTGGGTGGTTTCAGATTTGTGGAATAAAGCTCTTACCTGTGCCTTGGTTCCTGATGGTGTAACATTGTGTACGAGGAGGGCACTCTTCATGCAGTTCATTTGCACACGAAATGTAATTGTTGCACATTTTGCACATCAAAGCCGAACCTGAATAGGATTGAACTGTCTTCATGGTAATAAATATGTAGTTTTTGCTTAGTTTCGAGAGTTTATAATTAATTTATTTAATTTAGTTTTTAGTTAAATCTCTCTTTGAAGTGGCTCCTTTTGCAACTTTTGCACGAAAGCCCTTCACAGACATTTTCTACACACACTACACCATACTACATCATTACATGCCCCGCCGATAACTCCACGGTTTTTGTCGCGACACAATTTGCATGTAGGTCAGGCACATTTTCACTATTTATACATGTTACAGCAGTTCTTTGCAGTTTTTATCATACATTTTTTTTACATTTTACCATACAGGAAGGTTCTGCGCGACTCCGTGAACTAGCGCTTCGTGGACCCTCGTAATATTCTTACCTTCCTGCATTCAAAAATTTTCCGACGATTAGGAAGTAGCCAAAACCCTCCTTTCGTGGGTAATCTAAATTCGCAACCTCCAAAAAATTGACCTCTTCGGGGGTAGGAAGTGCGCACTGGGAGGGTTGCAAGCTTCTCGCTTGTGCTGATATGGTCCCCAGCCCAAGTTGATCTGTCGTCTGGACCATGGCTCTCTACTCTCTCTCTCTCACCATTTTCGGTGCGCTCCCGTGTCCTTCTTTGTGAGCTTTCACATCTTGCAGTTGATCTCGGACATGAGGAATCACACGAGGTGTCAAAGCTACTTTCAAGGTGCTTCATGTTGATGGAGTGGGCGGGGTCGGACATACAACTAATGGAACATCAATTTCCACGCAGTAAGGTTTTGCTAATTCGTGTGGAATCTTACTCTTATCTTAAAACGGTCCTCTACCCTCTCACTCTGGATTCATCTCTTCAGTAACGAACTTCTTCTTCTTCTCCGGTAACGTTTGCACTGTCATTAGGTTCCTTCAATACTGTGTTGCTAACTGCCCTTAATTGCCCTTTAACGCACTATTATCAGCAGGTGACCGTTTAGGCAAGCTGTGGCAGCCAGCTAAACGAAGAAGACCCAACTAAGATGGACGGACTCGTGGAGTATACAGATTTGTTCATCCTGGGGCTGTCGGGGTGGCTGAGCTTGAGCGGCGCTTTCCACCACTTGGTGGAGAGGCAGTAATGGGTGGAAAAAGGGATGTTGAAGCGGGTTCTGTTGAAGAGGCAAGCGATAACAGTTGTGAAAAACGGGCTTGCTCAGTGCAGGACTCGACACACGGCACACTCCAGTCTCGCAGCCAACGAGGCTGTACATAACATTTACGAAACCGGTGAGGTGAACCGTATCACCGCGGTACAAGATGACTACAGTTCGCCGTCCGCTCTATGATATGCCACATCGTCGCAGATTGTGTGTGTCAGAACTGTTTACATAAAGTTGAAAAAGAAAGAGTCAGAAATTAGGCTTTCTAGTTCAAGGGCTAGAAGGAAGTGAAGTGAGGTTAGGGTACATACAGTTTTATTGGTAACAACTGAAGTGAAGAGGCGTTCGTACTTCGCGCCATTCTTGTCAGCTTATGACAGCATTTCAACTACCAAAAAGTAAGGCATCGATCCAGAGTTTAAGCGTACACCGGCGCAGTTTGACCACAGGGGGGGGGGCATTTTGCACTTTCACTGCTTCACTACTTCCGGTTTACAAGTCTCACTCTGGTGAAACTTGTGAACTCTTGTGAAGCTGGAGCAAGCTCGTCTAGCCACCATGGTAAAACGTGTCAACTCAAGAAAAGGCTACCTAGATGGGTCGACACATCGATGGGAAGCAAAATGCCCCCCCCCCCCGTTGGCAAACTGCGCCTACACCGGCGTTTTGAGCGTAGGGTGGTGTACGCCGGCGTACGTTCGAATCGCTAGATCGATACCTATACTTTACTATGCACTCGAAACGGTGCCGCACGCTCGAAACGCTAATGGAAAGTATGGACGCATTCTAAAGTAGCGCAGCCTAGCTCTTTCGATGGCTTGTTGATTCTTTGAAGAAGACGGTTCTTCCGGAACATCAGACCACCAGTAAGTTCCACCTAAAAGCCTCCTTGACCCGCGAGAAGTGCCCATATTAACACCAAGAGCAAGGTTGTATAAAGGTAACTCGAAGTCTACTGCACGATACACCACAGTAAATGATTACGGTACTTTTTTCTGACGCTATTAAATTTTCTGACGCTATTAAACAGTCAAAAATTCTGAGGTCTTACCTGCGGCAACGAGTGATAGTAGAAACACGTAGTTAATTAACATTGTAACCTGTGGAACTGATCCCAGTGCGTCTGAAATTAGAGAAATTGTTTTCAGCAGAAACCACTGGGTCAGAAAATAAGGATCATAAAATGAATGAAAGGGACTCTCAAAGATTCCTCGACAAGTCGCATTTTGCTAAAAAAAACGTTGGTCCCTTTAGTCTAAGTGCGTGGACCATTGCTCGCTTATGTCACCGTTCCCTCCTCTCCCCCTCCCCTCCACCTCTCGAACAGCATAATTCACTCAGTGACGTTAGTAGAGAGCGACCTCGGCTGAGTTCGACTTGGTTGGATACATAGTGGTACTCAGCGAAGTTCCTATAGGCTACTTTGTAAAGACTTGTGATTTCCTACTACTGAAGTGGTTCACTTTCACCCTTCTTCACAGCGTCACAAGACTTGACAGGTCTCGCCTGAGTAAGTCTTCCTGTCAACACTAACTAATGAAAGTACAAAAGCCCCTCCAAGCCGAACCCTTTTGGAAATCACGAAGCCATCAAAGAGTACGAAAGGGTGCAACGGAATCTTGATTGCCGCAGGATTTATTGGTCAGGCAAAACAACCCGGTAAGCATCATAGCAAAAACTAACCCTTGCCAATACCAAGGAGTGACTAGGGTGACTAAAAACTAAGTCAAGTAAAAGAAGAAGGGATGGAAACAGCTGGATGGAGAAGCATTCGCATGTCCTGTGATGACCCGAAAACAGGAAAAGAGCGCCAGGCAGTGGCGTGGGTGATAACCGAACGATGCTGGCGATAAGGCATTACTCATTGCTCATCTACGGAAGCGCCCACCAGTCACCACCAGTTTCACGGCTCATTGCATTCGAAAACCATCGTCGTGTCATCTGTTGTACATCTGATGAGTCACGATCGGCCTTCAGATTCCTTTGTGTTGCGGAGCTCCCATCTAGAGGTGTTTGTTCAGTACCTAAACCGTCTCCGAATACTACTCGGGGAGGCTTTTGGTCACTATCAATGTCGCTCTATGGTCTATGGTCGCTGGTGTTTCAGAGATTTATTCAGGACGTGCAGCTGATATGAAGCGTTGCTACATGGATGTATGAATATATACATGCAGCCGTATCAGCAAAGCACTTATTGGCAGGATGCCAATGGGGAACTCGTAAAAAATGCTCGCCCAATGCAGCGCCGAGCAAAGGACTTTTTTCAGAATTCTGATGATTCAGCTTCGTTATTCGACATTTTCCCCCACTATGTGACACCCTTATTGCTATTTTAGAGCAAGCATCAAATTATCGTGCCATATGCCTCAGAAGGACTTCTGACATAGTGCTGTTCGCTGATACGACATTTCTGAGAGGGGGGGGGGGAAGATGGGGTGGGTTTAGCGCGCCACCAGTTAGTTCTCCACAATGCTGGAGCGAGCACAGGACACCCAGTTGGTGGAAAATGTGACAAATCCAGCCCCCAAGCACGCCCCAGCATCCACACCGAACAGAACTCTACATAACACGGATTCCCGTAGGACGTAAGATGAATAAAACCTGTAAACCTTGGGATGCTCAGTGCAACAAATCTCAAGATCACTGCCATACTGGTCAGTTTAGGTAGATGGAAAGTAGTTCGTGGATTATTTCTGGCTTCCGCCACGGCATACGAGTGGAAGAGGGGGCTGCTGCTCAAGTTACTGACTTGCGTGTGCAAGTACCTCTCATACATTCCCTTTCTGCACATTTTTACACTTGGCGGAAGGAGATCTAATTTCCACTGAACTGTGCTTCATAATTATCAAAATTATCAACACTAATATCACTACACTCTCCTAAGGTTTCTATGGTGCACTTGTTCACTGTAGTTTCTCTAGTCCCTCTTCGAGAAGAATGAGGCAAAAGAGGCGTTTTCTGGCTTGGGAGGGGCATTCTACACTCTCGCTAATTCCCTTTGCTAGATCTTGTTAGTTAACAGATTTCACCTTTATGCGACCTGTTAGCTCTTATGAAGCTGTGGAGTGGTACAAGCGAGACGCTCTAGTAACAGGGATTGACCGGTCCTCACAAGGTGACCTGTACGAGTTTGCAAGATAAGGTGCCCCAACCAAGCTGAGCTGCGCCTATTTACCCTCTATGGCCCTTCTTCTTAAATCCTCCCAAGCATAGTGCCGTGCCGTTGCGCGGTCCGTTGTTCTTGTTAGACGTCGCCCTTTGTTAAAATCCATCTTCTGCCGTAGTATTTGCATCAGCTGCCATTTATGACCCTCTTTTCCAAAGTTTGGCCTGTGATTCAGAGCATGGCAATAGGAGACTGGCTAAAGCACCACGAAAAGTTCTGAGCCCTCGAACGTCTATATCGTATGGGTTCGGCGCGAAAGCATATGGCTGTAGCCCGCGCTAGAGAAGCGAGCACCTTTGAGGCTGGGTGCCCATCAGATCAAGTCCTGCCGCTGGGGAGAATTTTCGGAAAATATGACCCCCCCCTCCCCTTATTCCCTCCTCTGCTACGATCCCTCCCACCCCATAGTACCTTCCACCTTTCTAGGTTTCCCACCCAAATTTCCCACCACTTTTTCCAGTTTTACAGCTTCTTTAAAACTTCGCCGCCGAGCGAGGGGATATACAGGGGGGGGGGGCAAAAAAAGTCACTTTTCTTCCTTGACTTTCGAGGCGCTATAAGTTACACTTTATAAATTCTGATCGGACATTTCTACCACCATATTAAAGAGCATATTCAAATACTATCATGATACTCCGCCACAGCCATCGAGAGATTCTGCCACGCGACCGTGAGTGGGTGCCTGAGTTCAGCGAGATCGTTGATTTCTCCGCCACTGTAGACCACCCTATTGAACTCCGCCCGAACCGGGTAATTGAGGGGAGTTCAGGTCAGGTGACTACTTGAGTCATACTGAGTTCCGTCTTCTCCTAGTGCAAAGAAGGCAAGAGTTTTCCAACGCCCTTCGATTCCATGTGGTGGCACCCAATGCTGTAGCAGTACAAAGTTTCCAAGAAGGTACGGGCGACGACATGTGGGGAGGATATTCTTCTCGAGTTGCTCGATGTAACCGCCAGCGCTCACCTTCAGTCCGGGGTGCAGAAACTTCGGTCCATACCATCAACCCGCGCCTTGGACGACTGCGGTGAAGATGATGCCCAGACCGTAGCGACGTTGTCGGAGCTGCTCGATGTTGGGGGTCTTCTCAGATCAAGAGCACTGGTCTCCAGGTAGCTATCCAGTGACTCCATACTAGAAGTTTCGCAGCTGTTTGGAGGTGACGTGAATTCCAATAGGTCTTCTCCAGTCAGGCGTGCGATTGAAGATGCCTTTATATTTTGGTGTATTGGATGTATTTTGGTCTGTGAAGGTGATGGGCGAGAGCCAGCTCCTGCTTATCGAGGAACATCTTGGGTATCTTCCGCCCTGGTACTCGTATCCACGTCCTCTGTCTGGGCTGCGAAAACTTTGCTGATATGTGACTCGGTCAAAGTGACTTTTTTTGCCCCCCCCCCCCTGTATAGCACATATGAAACGGGAAAAACCACGAAAAGTCAACAACGAGGTAAAATTTTTTCCAACCCCGCAATTCTCCCACAGACAATTGCGACCTCTTTATAGCGTCCGCGAACAACCAAAATCAACCATCAAAAAAATTTTCTCAGATATACGACGTCCCCCCCCCCAGCTACCGCACATCCCCCCCTCGCTGGAGCGCACGACGTGCTCTGGTGCAGATGTATACTAGTAGCCGTAAGATCAAATGGACCCAAAACACACAAGCAGAACTGTTCCCTGGTACCTGTTATGGTCGAATTTGTGCTAAAGCTTGTTTTGAAGAGTGAATAGACCAGTTTCTTACGAAAACTGACTCTGGCGTTGAACGGCTCCCCTTCCATGAACGTTGAAGCTTGTAATCTCACATTTATGACTATCTAGGTATTCTTGAGCAGGCATTCAAATGCTTTCCAATCACTGACCTCTTTAATGTCGACCACTCCTTCATTTAGCGCAGAGATATGACAGTCAAGCGTGTTTCCCCCCTTTCGTTGTTTTGCCGCTTTCGGCTCTTAATAACAGCAGCAGTGCCTTCATAGTTTGCTTCAACGTCTTGTGCGTCTTCCAGCGTTCCGCTTGTGTTTTGAGCAACTGGAAACCCAGGTATTGATCCAGCGTTTTGGAAGTCTGCCAACGGCGCTCAAAACGTTGTCTGACGCTCAAACCACTGGGTCAATACCTATAATTTCCTAGCACGGTAAGCAGCGTTGGGTGAAACGCATAAAGGGGTCGTTCTTTTCCGCTGTGGAGGAGGAGTCGTATTTGGGGATTGTTAGGAGAGAAGCAGGGTCGTATATGCCTCCGAGAGAAATGCCACGTTGGGAGAAAACTTTTCCCGGTCGTTGACTTTTCGTCCTGCTTCACGGAAAGTTCTTGGATGAGAAACTGGAAAATGTGGGAAATTGGTAGGTAGGTGTTGGGGAAGGGGAGGGGGTCGTACCTACATCACCATTGCACAATCACGATGCTGCGCCCTAGTCGGTAAAAGCGTTAAGATGCTCAAAACGCTGGCGCGCATTTGAGCACACTTTGACATCTCCTGACAATACTTGATTTACAAACTTGCTCCGTAATAACAATAATTTATTCGATTGTAGTGTGAAAGATACTGTACTCATAAAATCTGCCCTCAGAATAATATCACATTTGGCTCAGCATTTCACGTATATGCTGTTTGGTCATTGGCTGAATGATTTCAATTCTTTTACTTGACGATTTATCGACGGTATCTAGAAAACCGCTATCCGGTGGATTTCGCTCGTCTTCGACTGTCTGACAGGCCATCTCCGTTACATCACTATAAGAACCGTGTGTCTGCGTGCAGCGTTCCGTCTTCCACTCCCTTTGTTTTGGTGGATTGTACTGCAGCAGCGGTAGGCGACTAGAGGTACTGGTTTCGTCAAGAGGTAACAGTCGCATCCACTCAGGCAGAGCCGTCGTCCGCTGAGAAGAAGACTTGATCGGCGGCTTGGCAGCAGTCTGCCTCCTTATATCCACTTGTGGAGAAAGCTGACTGAGATCGAGTTTGAGGATTTGAGGCAGCGGCTCTTTGGGAACTGTTGTTTCATAGTAGTTCAACGACGGGTAATCTGGATCTGGAATATCGTCTCCACTCGAGTCTTCCTTGGCCGTTTCGAGAACATCCTCGAACACTCCTTCTGTCCGTTGAGAGTCTGCCACCGATGAATTCTGTTCTGTAACTGGACCACCTACTGAAACTTGCATCTTGCTTAGTGTCCTGTCAAGAAGGCGCAAACTCTTATCAATCGCTTCAGTGCCCTTTTTGAGGTCTGTGTAGGAGACTTCAGATGACCGCGACGCCCTCTCGGACAGCGCTGGTTGCAAGCTCTTCGTTTTGTTCCGATCAGACGAAGACGAAATGCTTTCCAGAAAACTCCTCTCCTCTCTGACGTTGTCCTGCAGCTTTTGCTGCATCTTTATGTTTTTCTTGAGTTTCTCCTGTAATGTTCGAATCTTCTTCTCGTTCGCGACCAGAACTCGTGGGCGGTCCTTCTCTAGAAGCGTTCGAGCTCGTTCAGCATACAAACCAACGAGATCTACACGTGGTGAAAAAATCCTATCGGTAGACGACCGAGGCGGTTGTTGGGAAGGAGTACGAGCTGAATGGCACGGTCGATTCGGAACTGAAGGGGAGGGCGAACAGATGTCGTCGGGATGTAACCTCAGAAGAACAGGAATCAGAGAAGAGTCCAGCGACAATGGGGTTGTCCAGCTGGTTGCAACAAATCGCATCAGCTCATACGTAGCAGGAGGTACCTAAACAATTCAAGAGTGTACTGTAGTTGAAGTATTGAGACTATACAATTGATTACATGGCAATCAGACGGGGCGGTTAAAGACACTCCCCGCGATCAAGTGGTCCTCAAAATGACTTCGTGCTTTTTGGAACCCTCTACGCCTTGACGAAGATGATACCACTTTCATCCCTCGCGATAAGGAAGTTATAGCGATTTCCACAAGGCTCGCTAGGCTCGCTGACACGGTAGGTGGACGAGGCGTCCGGTCCCGAGCTGCTTCCGTCCCTTTAAAGTATCCTATTTCGAAAGTCGGGACGCAATTGCGGCTGCCGCATCGATTTCTGGCAGCCACGTCCGGCACACTCGTCCAGGCCCCGCCCCCACTGCTAAAGGGAGGTCTGTGTTCGGGTGTTCGCGAGGTTTTTTTCCACTGGGGGTTACAAATGGGCCACTGCTTCGTTACTGGGCACCAATTACCCGAACACTTTATCGCGGTAATTGTCTTTAAAGAGAAACTCCACGTACAGCGTTGCCGCCTCTGGTTTTCTCTTTGGATCGATCACCAGTGGTTGAGCAAGGCAGCCGCAGGCGAGCTCGTTCCGCCCCTTCTCACACCGCCCCGCTGACTGCGACGCCATCATTGTAGTAAAGTGTGAACGTTCAGGCTGCGTTCGTACTTTGTGACAGTGTCTATCAGCGACTACCGACCAGCGGTGTGTCTGTCAGCGTCCACCAGCGACCACTAGCGTTCCGAGCGTCCGGCAGCGTCAGCGACTAGGAAAGTATAGATATCGATCTAGCGTCTGCCAGCGTCTCGAGGAGCTAGGGAAGTATAGGTATCGATCTAGCCTCTAAAGCGTCTACCAGCATCCACCAGCGTTCACTAGCGCCAGGGAGTAGACAGTATGGGGAAGCAGGAGGGATAGCAAACAGCTGGACTAGGCGTCGTGAAATCGTGGCGTGTAAACCGCACCGTACAACTACACTACACCGTACATAAATTGCATAATTCTGTGCTTTAGCAGTTGTGTGGTGCGGTTGCATACGCCGCAATTTCACGACGCTTGATCCAGCTGCTTGCTGTACTCCTACTTCTCCATACTCTCTACTTCCGATCGCTGGTGAACGCAGGTTGACGCTGGTAGACGCTGAAAAACCGGACCGATACTTGTATTTTCCTAGTCGCTGACGTTGCCGGACGCTCGGAACGTTGTGGACGGTGGCAAACGATGGTGGGCGCTGCCGCAAAGTATGAACGCAGCTGAAAGGAAGAACAAAAGATAACCTTGTAATGTGTCGTGAGCACTGAAGAAAGCCAGTCAGGTTTGTACTCCGGATCACTCTTCTTGTGGAATATTGCTTGCTGCCAGACCGCACGACTGAGATCAGTAAGAGGTGGCAAGTCATTCTGTAAGTAATAATCTCAGAATCCCTCTATTACTTTGCACTCTATTTAGGCATTTCATCCACAATTCCTCATCTTGTGGATATCTAATAGGGTCCCATGAGTATCTTATGGGCAATCTAAAAATTTGTTCGTGATAAAGAACAAAAATGAAAATTGCAACTCTGGAAAAGTTTACTTTTTCTGGATAACGTTCGCCAATGAAGGATAAAAAACGGTAGATGTGTTCGCGATCAGCATTGTTAGAGAGCGCCAGCCACCTGAATTAAATGAAACAGAATTGAAATAAACTATCATAAACTATCGTGAACGGACATTTATTAGGCCTATTTTGTTCACATCCAGAGGGTGCCGTAACAAGCTTACAATTTCAGCTCGGTGCCATAAAGCCTGATTCTGTTCTTTTTTCACGAATTAAACGCCTGTCAAGCCAACTTTCAGCTTGGCGCATGAACCCGTCTGGTCAGCTTATAAAGCAGGTCCAAATAAGATGTCCTTTGAAACGTCGGTGATGCCAGGATTATATATAATCCTCCCTAATCCCCAATGGAATGATTACGAAGTTCAATCATTTGAGCTGTTCCATCAATAGGAAAAGACTGCTTAGGAAATTCGAACAGGGAACGTTCGACTCACGATCTCAATTGAGTCATTTCTTCATCCGTTTCTGCAATCAGAGAATTGTATTTTGGCTGCGATGACTGGAACGTCGTCCTGAAGAAATACTTTTTAGGATTCTAAAAAAAAACTACCTCGACGGGGACCAACACTTTTCTTCAATGAGACGCTGTAGCTATAATGATGGTGTTAAACTACTTTATTCGGCTTTCGGCTAGTCACCTTCGCTAAAGCCTGGAAGTTATAGAGCATCAGAAGCACTGATCTTTGACGTCTAGGCTGACGGAGGCGACTAGCCGAAACTTCAGCCGAATAAAGTGGTCTGATTCCCTGGTTGTGGCTATGTATCTCATTAAAGACAAGACCACACACGATGCCGAGGTTCATGAACAGTCAGTCGTTGAGGATAATCAACGCTTTTCTTTTTAAACTCCACTGCCTCTGAGCTGCAAAGGGCATCTCTAATCATTCTGGCTACTTGGTCTTTATTCAGTCACGTCATCAGTCACAAGGCATATAAAGGGAGGGCAGGAACCCGTACCCTCCCGTACCTATTTGCTCCCATGAAGGCGGTTGCTCCTATAGTGTACAGAGTGAGTCATTTTCGAATTCCTTTGAGAACAGCATACACTTCAAGCTACCGACATCTCCTCTACTCTATCACAATACGACAGTTTTCATACCAAAATGACTTAATTCGTAATATTCATTCAAGCCTTTAGACACCCCTCTCATCTCGAAGGCGACACATTTAATTCAAATATATGATTCCTCCACTGTGCACTCTACTAATTCGTCGTTAAATCATGAGTTAGGGAAGTGAAAATGGGAGTTATAGGACCTTTTGTGAACCAGGCCAAAGGTACTACAGAGGCTGGGAGATGTACTGCGCTGTTAAAGAGTATGAAAGATCCGAAGGTCTGTCAGGCTCTCCGCTATTCAGCTGTCTGTTGAACGGTCAAAAAATACTAGTTTGCTAGCTGACAATGACGGCACAAGACGTGAAACACATGGAGTACAATCACTTCGGAGTTTGCGTGATCCCCGGCAAGGCTTGCTCATGTCAGTCAAGCCAATTCCGTGACTGTCGTGACTCAATGACGTGAGCACTTCCTGGCTTCCTTCCGTCTGATTAAAATGGTGTGAAATATCGGGAAATAAAGTATTTCCAACTGTAGCTCGTAGTTCACCATCTCCGGGCTCCTGACCTCTGCGACCCGGTGCAATCATTTTTTGTGTTGACTGCATATTTGCGGTGAAATTTCCGACATCGCCGCCACAATATGGGTCTCCTTATGCAAAAGCTGTCGACCGAGCTAGTGGTCCCAAATAAGCCCCCCTTCCAGGACCTCTGACATCGTCTGATCCCGGCAAGTTCGTAAGACGTCAGCGGATGTTCTTTTTTTTATAAAAAAAGACCGGTTTTTTTTTTTTCGCGAAAGGTTGTTTGCCAATGTAAACTAGCCCATTTTTGGTAGATAAACATTTTCGTCGGTGCGGTTGAGGGGGGTGCCGATGAGTCTGCGTTTGGTGCGCCGCCAGACCATTCTACATCAGGTGGGTAAGAGAGCAACTGATGGAAAAAACGTACTAAATAATACTGAGAATAAATAGCTTTGTTGTTCGCGTACGAAGGAAGAAGGAAAAAAACTGGGCACAACGCGTCCGCTGCGCCACCCATGCCTTCCTTGAACAGGTCACGCCTTCATCATCAGCGATGCGGACAAAAGATCGCAGCGTGTGTCGTGTCGTCACTCTCCTCCATCAGAAGCATGCGAAAATCGTGGAACGTTCACCCGAATTTTCCGGCAGACAGCCAAAAAACGAACACGTGATCTCTCTACTGTAAGATGCGCCCATCAGTACAATTAGCGAGTCACGCGCGACACAGCACGGAACACGTGCGGTTTGACTAAATAGTAAATAATAGGTCCAAAAAGGAGTGATCATAGCGAGAGGTACTGAAAAGGGAACTCACAGAATTGTTCTCCTCAGAAAGGATACTGTGAATTCTGTTGATCTCTATACCCATTCTGTTCGTCATTTGAAGTGAAATCAATAACGTTTGAAGGTAAAGGTGTATTCTGGAGAAAGTTTTCAATTCCATTGAATCGCCCCGTATGTTTGGAGCACAGTAGACAGGAGGTCGTGGAAGCTGAAAAATGCACCATTGCATTGGGTATTATTAGCTTAAATCACAGTTACTTACAATAGTGGTATCCTGGGCTCGGACCTGTAATTGAGCGAAAAACACTTCCATTTGTGAGATGGCGAACGCTTGGAGTCGCGCCAAGTAATTCTCCTTGTTGAATATGTCCAGCTCCAATACAGACTGCAAGGAAACAATACTTGAAAGCCAATTCTAAGGTTATAGGGTGGAGACAAGGACTGGCGCTACCGAAATCACCAGCAATGCTTATCCTAGAAAGTCTAATCTTACGAAGCCTGGTGAGCGTGCAAGTGAAATTTGACGTCACAGGAGCTGTGTACAGTCTATATCAGAGGGCAACAAAGGGCGTGGCTGCGAGAATGGGGAGCGTCAAGACAGCACAGAGGCAGAGACGAGTGCATAGGAGAGGAGAGTCGGTTCAACAGGGCAGCGATAGCTCGGCATGGGGACATCATTTTCCTCATTCCTATATGAGCTATAAATACCGGCCAATGAGCAGAGATATTTTTTACACTTTTCCAAATTCAACCGCCTGACTGCTCAACACTTGTGTATGGTCCTGCAGCCAAACCCTCGATGCAGCTGAAAGGCAGCAGCTGTCAAAGCACAGAAAACTGCAAAAAACATGTGGCAAGCCAGGGGACCTGAGTTTTCACGGAGAGCGAGCTTTGGGGTGGGTGAGCCACGTGTAGCACATGAGATTTTGGAATCGGGATGGTCGCAGGGGGATGCAGTGCCTCGGTGGGCAAGGGTAGAGCAAAACAGAAAAGTGATGCGTTTAGGGGACCCGTTCAAGTATAGTCAGGTACATATCGTTAGTGTAATCGTTCAGAAATCGTCAGTATAATCATTGCAAACGATGGGGCGTGTGAGGAGGGGAGGGGGTGAGCGTGAGTTGGATCGCAGTCGGAATAGCCGTTCTCGCAATCGTTACGGAGTCAGGATAGCTTCTTTGATGGAAAGGCCATTTTGGCAACACCCAGTCGCACTCCCTGTCGCTTGCACGGACCATGACTTTATGTGGCCTTCAAAATACCCACAACATCGCTCATACATGCAGTCCCATCCCAGACACTAACCACCCTCTGCGTGTCTTCAATACCACCCTTTCAGAACGATCCTCAATCATGGTATGCTCTTCTAGACAACAACAGAGCGAATCCCACAATGGCCAAATAGCTTTCATTATTCCTTGCGAGGTTCTAAACCATTTGAAAATCCACCGGTATCATTGGACAAAGGAAAAAAGATGAATACGGTACGGATACATTGAGGAAAGAATGAAATTAGTGGGAGGTCCAACCTGAACATATCGATGGCAAAATGCCGTACTACGCTCGGGAGCGGTCTGCTCTCCCACGAACGACTCCAAATGATCGGCCAGCCTGACGGTCCATAACTCTTCGTAGAAACTCGAACACAAGGATAACCTGAAACAAGAATTTGACTCTCTTACTTATGACCACAAACCAGGGTGACGATGACCTTACCCATACTCTTTGTCAGCGAAAATTCTCAAAAGTAGTGAAGATCTCAAATCGCTGAAGTGATCACAATAAAGGATAGCTTCCAGCACACGCCCGCAGTTAGTCAGAAGCACTGCAGGAACTCGTGGGCTGTATTCTGCCGGTAACTGTTGACCTAGCTCCTCTCGACTCAGCGGTGAACTTCCAGAAAAGCGGCCTGAAAAAACACTCCATAGTGGCGGCCTGTGGATGATTCAGACGGATCGCTGGTCTTACTACACAGCTTACTCTTGTTAAGCAGCGTTCACACTTCGCGACAGCAGCTGCGATCGCAGCGGTCGTGGCGATCGTAAGAGCGCGAAGGTCAGATGTAGGAGTCAGAGCGCGCCCCAACGCTACTACTTGGACCAATCCAAGTGCTATGAGGAACAACCAGCCTAGTTTCGTGCTTTTTCCTTTTAATTGCAATTGTCTTAGGTACTAAAGCTTGGTTTGACACAAGGAAAGGTGGGTCCGACTTGATGGCTTTTGTTTTCTATTATCTTTTTTGCTTCAGGCTAGAAACGAGAGGCCCACGTAATAGCGTTAGGGCGCGCTCTGTCACTTACCGACGATCGCGGCGATCGCCACTGCTGTCGCGAAGTACGAAAGCTACCTTATGGTTTCCAGCTAAGGCTTCGCGACATAGAAGCCGGTTCTAGCCAGCTCGACGTAATTGCGTCGGTAGCGCCAGTGATCAGGAAAGTATAGGTATCGATCTAGCGTCCATCAGCGTCAACCGGCTGCCAGCAGCGTCCAGCAGTGGGGAGTATGGGAAGATAGGAGGCTAGCAGACAGCATGGGGGGTAAGGGAAGGTGGGAAGGTAGCTATCTTCCTACTTCCGCATAACTTTCCACGGCTCACGCTGCTGTTCGCTGGTATAGCTGCTGTCGCTAAGTCGACCTATACCTCCCTAACCCTCGAGACCCTGCTGGTCGCTGCCGCAAAGTATGAACGCAGCCTAATGCAGATGCTGCGTCCTTTCTGGGCTCAAAAACGTGCAGCAAGCGCACCGTATGCACGAAATTGTCTTATTAAAATCATTTATGATGGCTCCGTCTACTTTTTCCCTGCTCACAATGCTCAAAAGGGTACGAAACTTCATTCTTGAAGTCTGCTACGTGCCGCTAGCTGTACTGGAACCTCGCTTTGAATTAGCTCACTATGAAGGTACTCATCTTCAAAACACAGTTAGACCACTGTGCGGGGGAATGTTGAAGCAAAACTTGGATAGCAAAAGTTCATGATCAATCTCTTTGCAGAACGTTGCTCATCTGGGCAAATCCAAGCACAGTTTAGCTCGATGGTGGCAACAAATGAAAGTCAGCGAAAACTGTACAGGCAACTTCGTGATGGTCTGTAAACTCCAGTAATCAGTCGGCTTAGGTGTACCATTTCGCAAGAGTTTACAGGGTTCGTTGACATGAACTACCAAAGGAACTTGTCAAAGTGCGAAATGCCCTGCTCAAGTCGCAATCCCAAATCTGTTTTGCGCAGATTTTTACTTATGCGCATCAACGCAGGCGTGTAGGGGCGTCCTGCTGGAGATTGACCACATAAATCAGTCAGTCAGCACAAAAACTGCAATAAAGGCCCCAACTAGAGGAATGAAAGATCAAAAAGGTTTCAGATAATTCTGGGGGCACAGCATAGCAGCGTGCCCTTGAAAGGTTTGGGCTTCACTGTCACGCTCAGTTATGTACTTGCGCGGGTGAACTTCATTCCAGAGTCAATCATTTTGAAGCACGGTCCACGACCAGGTATAGAAGTTGAAAATGTGGCATCGGGAGGATAGTGTCGTTTGCGACGACAACTCTGTACCGGTTTGACGGCAAAAAAATGTAAGGGGGGGGGGGGCGCTATGAACGCAAAATGGGTGACGC
>MU912243.1:0-57608 GCA_036418165.1 Cooperia oncophora | reverse complement strand
AAGTAATCGAAATACAGTTCGTGAGTTCGCAATAGGGTTGGCGAAGGTAGTTTGTCCGACTGTGTGAAATCGTCCTACGGCGCTACAGGGAAACGCAATACACAGCACACGTAGCTCCGCGTGTAAGCACTTGCCTCGCAGAGTTTAAACGATAGTGGGTGTAGTACCCAAGCGTCTGTAGCCTAATCATCTCGCCGTTCAAGTGACGGAAGTGGTACAAACTCTGTGTGAATGAACCCAAATGATTCACGGGGACTTCGCTGGATCACTTGATTGCGGGATTCGTCGTCGAAGACGGTGGGCGATGGCTGGCAGGTAGGCGCTTGCTGCCTACATTGGTGGAAGAGCTGCAGGAGGGCGTTATAACACCTCATTCAGTCCTCTCAATCACGTTGGCAGCAACCGCCCAACCACCCCCCCCCCTCCTCAGCCTTCGTGTCCACTACCTCTAAGAGTCCCGCAGTAGCAGTATTTTTTAGCTGGTTGACTGGAGAGACACAGACGCAGAGAGGGTCGAGGGACCTGACCTGACGAGCCACAGCAGCGCCATCTGAGCATTTAGGGTCCCAGGCAAACGCTACCGCGCATCACTCCGCCTGAATACCTATTCCACCATTTGCCGTGACTCGAAAGTAGCGCTTTACTCCTGAATTAACCTAATTCCACTTGAAATGATTTAATGAACGACGTTTAGTCGGCCACAATCACCACCTGCTTCTTAGTTCTGGTTCATGTCATTGAAATGGCAGAAGAGGCTCCCTTCCTGCTGCTCTTATCCTCTTCTCCACCTTGATTGTTTTTTCTCCGATTGACATAATATGAAACATTGGACAAATGTCAACCTAACCTTTACGGTTGACTAACAGTCCATAGATAACTTCATCATCAATTAACAATCAACCATTTTATGACGAGGGTTGCGAGGGTCGTCGTCAACACAGCCACGTTTATTTTTTCCTAGTTTGGTTTTTTTTGTCAAGAAGAGTGCAGCACTCGTGAGTGTTTTTGAGATATAAACTTTCCATAGTTGCATAACTCTCTCATTTTTGCGTAAACGAACATAACTACTGACTGTGACTACATCATATTGGAACTCGACTTCAAAGTGCCTTGAAAAGGTTATCCAAGAGACTGCATTCAGTTTGTCGGTCATTTCCACCGAATTAAGGAAGCATTTGAGTATCATCAGGGTAAAAGGAAAGTAATTGGCATGTAGAGTTCGAATCTATTAGTAAGGTTAGAATTCTTCAAGTAAAAACCCATATAAACTGAAATCTTTCTGAAGAAAGAATAAATGCCCATATTTGGTTTTCAGTAATGATAGCTCTTGTTGAGCCTCACGTTTTTGAGCTGGTTCTCTAGATCTTGACTCAACTGTTGAGAAAGGTAGTTCCGTAATCTTCCGTGGATAAAAATTCCACAGCGTGAGTTGCTGAGAATTCCACAGAGCAAACGAATTTCTTGCTGTTTTCGGGTAAAAGTGGAGATCGGAGATTTTCCTGTCCATTAAAAACGATATGGTCAATTGAAGTGAAGGGTTCATCAGAAGGGTGAGCTCTACCGCGTTACTCGACCGCTAATGGAATCCTCAATCCCTTACATTTTAATTGCCATACAAAATCGCATGGATTATTGAATGCGATATGCCCTATACATTAACTTGCGGCAAAGGCTTGACTAGGCTGGGCTGATGATCCGGAATCTGACTCCTGGACCGCACGCGTGGTAGGCGTGCTCCTTCACCACCAGGTCACATCGGCGGTCTTAGGACCGGCCACTGGGGAAGAAATATCTCAATGGCGGCGTTTTGCGCCTCAGTCCAATGTTTCCACCACTTCTCTGGATATCGCTGCCTCCGCAAGAATGGAGGATTTACTAACGCGCTCAAAAAAAATATGAGAGGAGACAGCGCGCTCGCTCGGTGAAGAGACTGCCGCCTCGCCTCGCTGACTGCCACCGACATCAAAGTTCACTCATAGTCTTACCTGATAGTGTGGTTTTCCGCTACTAACTGTCATTTCGAATGGTGAGAGTGAGGTAACGAGGCGAAAGAGCTTGGGCACCAACGAGATCTCGTCCGGCCGCGCCCTTTCTCTGTCTTATGCACTCACAAGCCCAGTCGGCATGGTGTTCCTACAAAGGCGTTTCGCACATAATTTTTCCTGCATTGTTTGCTTCACTAGCATGAATCTTTTGCTACCCGTATATCACTATCAGTACTGGACGGTTTATCATTTTCCCCTTGGTGACAGCATGCGCGGCCGGCTCTTCTATAAAGAGAGGGAGTATATGTGTCATCCAACAACAACACAGTTCAAGACCTGTCACAATGGGAATATTCAATTAAAGAAGTCAGTTCCAACTTAAGGCAGCAATTCAGAACTTCACCACGACAGCGCTGCTTCGTGTCGCATCGCGTTTGACGAGCGTTTGTCGATGAATGCTTTGTGGGGCGACTGCGCGAAGCACTGCGTCGCGAACGTCTGAACACTGCCTAAGCTGGCAAGATGCTGAACACTGCTAAAGGCTGGCAACAGCACGCATGCTGACATATGCACAACAAGAAACTGTTCAGACTCATTTTTCCTCTTGACCGTTCAAACAGATAATAAGCTGCCAACTAGTCTTTCAGTGCGCCATCTACACTCATTTTCCGGAGGTCGTGCAGCATATAGTTTGAGATGACCTTTTATAATTACTTTTTTCGCACCTCGCATACGTTGCAAGTGGGATACCCCCAGATTATTGCTATGCTTTGCATGCTGACTGGTACCTCTCAGCGCGCCAGGCCACACACAAGATAGAAATAACGAGATAATCGGAGTGTCTAAGTAATACTAATGTAATACTTTTAATACTTTTTTAATCAAAAATAGTCATTCATAAGCAAAGGCGGCAATAATATTGTAATACAAACACTGCACCAAAAACATGGAAATGCAAGGCATTCCAGAATCCAGAGGAAAGGAAACTGCCCATGGGCTTGTTAGTGACATTACCGCGCGACATTTATCTTGCAGTGCTCGCTCAATTTGGTTCTCATTCGACGCCACTGCAATAACCATGTTTCGATCTGAACAAGATTGGGTTGCGGATGTTCGTAAGTTTCTATAAAGTTGACCTTCATAAGAGTGAGTAGGCTTCTCTAGGTTAAAAAAACAGGCGCCGAACGCCAGAGGCACATCCTCTGTGGTGGATTGCGCTGGTAGACGACGTTTCGCAGTGACTTTAATACCGATACTGGCATAGCAGTTTATTTTCACGCCATTGCATCAGATTTCCATGATTATACTGTGGTCTCTGTAATTATTGGCATTTGTCTCCATTACGCTAATTATATAGCATAACCACTCTACCATCTTTGAAATTTGCTATTTTAATACATCTATACACTTATTCTCGTTATTCTATCTTGTTGAGCGCTGGCAGGGTGAGAGGTCACCAGTGCAGCGTGGCAAGCCAATTAATCTGGGGTATCCCACTGGCCAAGTATGTCCGAGTGTGCGAAAAGAGTATTTATAAGGGTCATCCCCAAACTATATGGTGCTCACCTCCGCATTTATTCTGCAGATCGGGGACGGCATGCGTCACGTCGTTCTTCTGTTCCACTGCCTTATGCGTTTTTGTGGGAGAGTTCCATCTGAGGCAATTGCTATCCTACCTTGTGCTGGAGAAAAACACATGATTACAGAATCCCGACACAGCAGTGCTGCACAAGCGCGTTCGCGCCCACTCTCAATAGAAATTCAGTAACGCCTTTCTCAGCGCTTTATCCGGGGCGCTTATGATACCTATACACACGCTTATAATCATCACAAACCTTCGATAGGTATGTTGAAGAATGGAAGACGTCAACGGAGCAGAATATAGCAACACTCATTCAACTTCTTTAAATAACTCTTTATCAAGAAAAATGATGCTTCATTGAGAAAGGCCACTCATGTGATGATGTAAATGTTGAAAAAAATTAGGAGGGTTGTTCAGTAAATGATTATGTTGCAGTATGAAATATTCACTTTGTTTCAAATACCCTTTTGAATAAACAAACAGATCACCAGACATTACTAGTTGCGAACCCGTTACACGATGACAGCAGCCACAACCATAGTGACACCTAGCACCATTGGCGGTTCGAGAACCTAAGATTCTCCAATTGCACCAGTGAATTACGAAAAATGCAACTTGTTTTCCAAGGAGTAACCTTTTGTAGCTACGAGCCCCTGGCTAGAAGGATTTCTGCTTTCCTCGTGTCGCCGTCTCAGCAATCCGCAAAAGGGCCAGCTCGTTAACACTGAATTCGGTGGCAAGTAAGTGAAATGCCGTTAGTTTCTGATTCTCTGCGAATTACCAGTATTGAAAGAATGTAGTGTCAGGGTGAATCACCTTTACAGCCAACTTCGAACGTGTAACACCTTCAGTCCCCGTGTTGTTCGCTGCCGATATCGCGCAAACCGGGTCACCACGTTCAACTCTTTTTGGTGCTATAGGAACACCACACAAAAGCTATGGCAGGAACCATAAGAGGCTCCCCAGCGTAAAGAGACTACGCTCATCGGACGGCGCAATTCACCCGGATGACGCGCGTGAAGAGGGTCGCATTCCCGGCCCAGCGTCACTTCTGCTTGCACTCACGAGTGTGGTTTATTGCGGAATCGGAGCAGTAAGACTATGGCAATTAACAACAGCGGTCATCATGATAAATCCATCTTCACAAGTTTTCAATTTCGGTCTCCTTGAAACCCGGATATTTGTCAAAGGCAAAGCCCGCGATCAGATGTTCTGGGTAGTGGTGCTGAACTAGCGATGCCAAGATGCCAACAAAGTCAATAGTGCAGAAAAAACAGAAAAAGTGGTCGCGAATACCCCCAATAGAACTCTTTTGCGATCAAGACGATCAGAGGAAGAGCAATGAGAGTGACTGGACGAGATCACCGGGCGAGCGCTGTTGCGGCCGATATGGTTGCGCCACTGATTACAGTTGATTTCCTATTGCCAATAATTTCTCTGCCGATGTTCTTCAGCAGGTCTTCTTTCATTATAGATAGCGGCGGGGTTAATGAAAATGGTCGGGCCAGAACGACAATGTCTGCGCCTTCCTCACTCACCTTTGCGCCGCAAAAATGGTGCAATGGCTACCTTTGCGGGCATGACCACCCGCTCACGTAAGGAGAGGAATATGACAGCTGACCCCAGGGAAGTGCATTTAGGCACCTTTTTCATACTGCTTTATCGACCAGGATCACTGGTGGTTTCTGGTCGAAGTTTCGAACAGACCCTTGTCTTCAGGTTTCGTCCAGAAAGGAGGGACGAAACCTGAAGACAAGGGGCCTAGAACTGGTCTAACTTCCCTATTTATAACTTACCTGTCAAGCGCCCGACCACACTTCGCTAATTTTATTGAATATGGCCAGTTTTCGTAATAATTTCAATTTAATAATTTTGAGTTTCTTTATAGTTTACCCAAAAACCCCAAATAGGGGAGCGAAGAAACCAATCTTCCGCGGTTTAGCTCTCACCTTCCACTCAAAGCACTGAACAAGAGATGGTGTTCGGTCATCCTTATTTAGTGCTGGCCTCGGCCTCAAGGTGCAGCACTTGTGTCGATACCCAATTCCAAAGCGAACACATAACCAGAGCTGGAGAACAACTAGAAGTGAGGAGGCGTAACGAGGTGCTTATGGCTGGGCGTGTGCCGACTGCTCTGCAGCACAGGCGAAGTCCAGAAAGGGAACCTGGGTTCCATCACCCTCCAGCCGTGATGCTATACACTTTTGAGAGGAGAAAGTTGCACGCTAGTGCAGCTATGGACCCACTGACTCGTAATGACAAGGACTAGGATCCTCGGAGGCGAGCGTACAGTTTGTCTTAAAGTAACAAGCGCTGTTCTATCAAAATGTACTTGCGCCAGATGTATAGAGACAGGAGTTCCGACATCAAATGAGCTAAAGATCACTTACAGTTTGAGCACTTCATGGAGACTATTTTCGGCTGCAGTTGGTTGGTGAAGAATCCGCAAGCACACTGCTCGAAGGAAGAAGTAGAGGGCTCGATCATCAGCATCTGCTGAAAACTCCCATCATAGTACTCGCCTCATTTTTCCATAAACTAATCGGAAGTGTGAACCTTTTGAATGTCTTGCATGCCAGATCCTTTGAAGATCTTCAAGAATTCCTTGAACTATTTGTGAGTTTGCAGCGACGATGTCGAACCCGTTCCAGAAGTACATAAATTCCTGAACTCTACCACTTATCATACACTGCCTTTAAGCTATTGGTATGAAAGCACTAACGTAATGTGCGAACATCAGCGTTTGTTTGGTGACAAAGCGATTTGCCTTCTTTGTGCAGTACTTTTCCAGAGGAATTGACTTGCCAGCGATTCTTTGTCGCAAACCGTCGATCTTTCTGAAACTCAAAACTCGACTGAACATAGGCGCCTTTCTGGACGAAACCGGACATGCTCGAAGACAGGCATCGGGCATCATTTGAAAGATATATCCACAAAATTTGTTGGGATCAGACATCAAACTACCGTGCCCTCCTCGCGCCCTCTTTTACAGTGGTAAAGAGGGCTGGCGCACTAATAGCTAAGGGGTAAAGGTCCTGATCCACGGATCAGCGCGCTATGTGCCTTTATCACATTGCCAATCGAAAATCTTTTAAGGAAAGAGTGTGGTCGATATGTATCCGTCGACGGTTTGTCAGATTGTTTTGCAAGAGGTAGGAGATGACGTAAATGCACCGCCCAGAAAAAATTAGGGATGAGACCCGCAACATTTCTAAATGAGTCGATCGCTTCACAGCTGAGTTCAAACAAAAAGTGAAAAATTGGTTGCTTTTAGTGGATTCGAGGATCGGTGTCACGCAAAAACTGGATCACTATGTCTCCTGTAGCCTGTATTGTGCCGTGCACGTGATGCCGTTTAGATGCACGTTTAGCGACCATTCATAAGAACCAAAGCTCTTCGTGAGGAAAGCGGATAACCCTGTACAAGTTTCGCAACAGGAAACTATGGAGCATGTAAGGAGACAATTCTACCCTCACCTACAGAGGGCAATCGCTCGAGGTGGGTGGGGTACGGGACTGCAATAGTGTGCCACTTTCTTCGCTCAAAGGCAAACGTAGAGTGAGCAGGAGGGTAGCAATACCGGTGCCGGTTCCGTACTCCACCCGCGCTATCCTCAAGATGTTGCAGTTGCATAGTTACCGAGGGTCCTGCAGCGAACCACATACTTAGCGGTGGAGAACAAGCAAAAGGGAGATGGCGCAGAAAAGTAGCGCGTTTGGCTACAATCAGGCATGTGGCTGGTCGCTGCACGAGCCGGAGTATGGAGTTGGCACGCGGGCATCACTACCTTCCAGCCTCGTTCACATGCAGCTCTGAACGGAGTGAGGTGACTGGGTCCGCAGTTGCGGATGTCACCTCACTCCTGGCACGGGCCACGATTCGCGGAGATGAGTGTACAGCTTGTCTCTAAGATGCGGCGCTCGAGTGAAGCCGCCTACCTTGCTAGCTGGTGTAGCTGCTGACTAGCTCGCCTCCTTGCTCTTTCGCCACTAATCTGTCGACCAAAGACTCATCAATTCTTCGAACCTCGCTTGGAACAGAAAGCATCTCTTCAACGGCGCAACAGGTCTCTTTTTGTAAAATGATACAAAATGTGCTGGTACACGAATTTTTCTTCAGTCTATCGCAAAATCTGCCGCTAAAGTTACCCTCTCCCTTTCGCATGGCAGGTCGAGCTTCCTGACCTACACCCGAAAACCAAATTCGCTCTGATGCAACAGTTGGCGCGAAAGGACACCCATCCATTTGCACATTTTTTTTACTGAGCATTCGGAAACTAGGCGACGAGGACATGAGAACTGTACAGAAATTCTAGCAACTTACTGTCAAAATAATTACAAAACGGGTACACACCTGGCCAACGCCGCCACGGTTTCATTTCGCTTTGATTCCTCACACGTAGTGTCTGCTGCAAAGAGTATGCACAAAAGGTAGGTGTAGATACATCGTGACCATCTCGATTCGTTTAAAAGCTTCTTCGCATAGTTAGCTGCTTTCACCCACTCTCCAACATAGCAATGGGCGAACCTGAACAGGCAAATGGGGCAGTGCTAACACAACGAATGTTATTACAAAAGTGTAATGAGTAGTATCTCACAATAGCTCCCAATAGGCGACATGATGGAATTGCTTATACTCGTTCTGTGACTCGATGGAACGATTGAAGCAGTAGATGGACGAGTCGATCTCTCCAGAAACAAGCAGAAAACGTGCTCGGAGGAATAGAATGATAGCACCCTTAAACAGAGGATGCACATTCTGCACTAACTATGGACAAGATTCAGGAAACCTTGGGATATTTGGCCATGAGAGATGGCAACAATCGACGACACAGACCTAGATCAGGTTGTCCAGCTCCAAACCTGAAAAGAGGGAGAAATGAAATATCGAGTGCGGAAGGAGGTTAGTGGAAGAAAACAATAAACTGATAATGAGAAGGAAATCGACGAACTCCAGGCATTTGTTTTCCTTCCGAGAACTTGCCAGGCGGAGGGGAAAATGTCTGGAGAAAATGAAATAGCGGCAAATGGCTATCGTGGTCCCATGGTCCGGGAATATCGTTTCGGCTCACTTCCAAGCTAGCGAAAACTTTAACACTTGAGAAATTGCTGACTGGTAACTTGTGCAAAAACAAAAGCAAAAACGCTAAAATTCTGCATCGGCTGGCCTGCGCAAGTCATTTATCATTCCATTTGCGTATGTATGCCCAGAATAGGAAAACCAACGTAACGGAACGTAATATTGCTATGTATCAGCAACTTTGTGGTGACGTTCTAGCACATAGTCGATATCATAGCAATCAAGTGGGGCACTTGCAGGAGGCAAGAAGTGAGCCCACCCAGCGCTAAGTATTAGTGTTTCGGTGTAGGAAGAAAACAGAAAAACAGGACCTCGCGGGCGGGCTACTTCTACTCCTCCTCACACCTCCCCGACTGATTGTGACGACAATAACTGCACAAAGAAAGGGGAATAGTTCTTTACTCTCCAAATTCTCTCTTTTTGCACCCTTGGCATGCTACTTGTTGGTTGTGAAGTGTAAAAAGCGTTTGGTCCTTTCAAGGCTAGCAGGATAAACATCTATTTTATGGACCTAGTCGACATTATCAGAGGCCAGTGGTTGTGCAAATGTAAAACTCTGCTGCCATCCTGAAGCGCTAGGTAGTAGTAAATCTGATTTCTGACATAGAGAGGACGATGATAACTGTTCAGGGTAATCATTTATTAGGTTGCTGGAATTTTAGAAACGATGTGCCCATGCAGCGATTCACATGAAAACGTCCAGTGCTCAGCGTTTCCATGAATTGCAGCGGTATCAAGGGTAATCGGGCTGAGACGCAAGCAAGTTTGCGTTCCCTTATCAAACCTGAGTTACCGTTTTGATAACAGAACGAGAAGTTGTTCGCATGGGGTTAACAGCTGCTATCTGTCAAGGTACCGAAGAGGTGAAGCAACTCATCATGCCGTAAATAAAGTTCTTGCGTTTTCGATATCAACTCTCGAATGCGCATATCTAGGCTCGAATGAAATTCTATTAGACCAAATAACAACCTGTACCTTCTGTTAGCTAGGAGCAAGTTTGCTCACCCCGCTTGTATGGAATATCGTAGATTATATGCGATGAATTCGATGGATGCCATTGTGGAATCTTTTTGGCTTCAGAAGCATTGCTACCTTAGGAAGCCGGTAGGTATCAGGACGATATTTGAAGTTTCATAGCTGAGAACTATTCTGATGATTATGGTGAATGGAAAATCCAGTACCCTAAGCCAGGGTTTAAACTTGTCGCGCTTAAACGCGCGTTGATTGCCGCGCTTCAATTGTCGCGCTTCATTTGTCGCTGTCGCTTACAACTGCATTCCAATTGTACCAGACCCCAGCTTCCCTTTATGATCTTTCTTCCGGTATTCAATCCCTTTTTCGCTGTTTCTCTTTTCTACCTGATTTTTAGCTCCTCTTTTTCACTGGACATTGCATTTTCATGTAGTCTTTGACGCCTTTGACGTTTTCAGTTTTTTGAGTTTCTGATGTTTGACAACGGGTTTTTTTGGAACGGCAAATAAAATCATTACCGCTGTGTCCTGTATCAAAAACTACGTTAAAATTCGATGTCCAAGTGAAAAAAAGGAGCTAAGAATCAGGTAGAAAAAAGAAACAGTGAAAAGGGGTTGGATACCGGACGAATAAACGTAAAGGGAAGCTGGAATTTGTTACCATTGGAGCGCGCTTGTAATTGTAGCGTGTTGAATTACAAGTGACAGCGACAACTGAAGCGCGGCAATCAACGCGCGTCCAAGCGCGACAAGTCTAGACGCTGCCTAACTCGTTCAGATTATTTAGCATAGCTTGTACGACGTGAGGCGGAGCGTTGCCGTGGGGAAAGTCGGGCCTGTTGAACCAGTGCCAGGCTAACGACCTGAATTCATGGTGCTTTTCAACATTATCTTGACATTGCCTTTCAGCTGTTACGGTCTTCCCTGGATTCATGCAGCTGTGGTGGACTAGTCTATTTGTAGACCTGTACACTGTGACGTTCTTTCCTTGCTTATCCGGCTCGGGACATGTGGAGGTTTGATACTTGTCACGAACCCCACAGAAAGTACTATAGAAAACAGCATTCGAAATGAGGGAACCTGAGAGTCAATAACTTTTTTAGACCTAGTATATTAACCTTGTGGAATCCCCAGCGGAATACCGGAATTTGATCGCTAGGCAGGAGCTGTCGTGTCGGGTGAGAAAGGAGAACTTCAATCTCCTCATTACTTTCCATGGGTGCGTGAAATAATTCGTGGTCTTGGACACGTATGAGGGCCTAATTCGCAAAGGTCCTACGTAGGTGATCCAATTCAATGGTATGGGTCGTCAAAGAAGGCAATGTGACTAGGGTCATATAAAGCCTCCATAAATAAACGCTCACATGAAGCAGACGATCAAATGCCAGACAAGCAACAGCATCACACTGAATGAGGCGAACACCGTGTTTGTCATAGCAGCACAGCGATGTAACGAACGCATTCCAATTATCTGGAATCAGGATCACAAGTGTTGGGAAACGAATCGTAAGGAAGAACAATTGCTCAGCAGGAATCGAACAAGCTTTACAACCTAAAAACAGCTACTCACTCTGTCGCCGGAGAAGCCCACCACTTCGAGCAGCCGTAACACCTTCGACGGCAAGGTTGACAGCATCAGGTTGAACGTTCCAAGTCCCATCAGCACGCCAGCCTCGAAATGATCTCGAACACGGTTGTCTCGTCCCAACCACAGCGCCTCGTCCATCAATAGACGTTCGCAGTACCTGGAAAGATCACGTCTAATCTCTTCAAAACAACAGGGCGTGATAGTTCGGTTGCGAGCCTAGAGTTGCGGCACATGTGTTGAATGAAGGGAAATCCAGCCTGGCAGTGAGCAAGAGTACAGCTATTCTCCACATATCTTGAGGGACTCACTCGCGCGAATCAAAAACTGCGAGTCTATAACGTACCCTGCTCTTCCATTAATGGCAAATGCAGCAGACTAACGATATTCACATACGAGATAGAACTTTGTAGACGGTTCCAGCGTTTTCCGCGACTCACAGTGGTGCGCGAGCGGTTATAGTCGCGCGACAGCGTATCGCCGCAGTCGCGAAGTATGAATATGTAGTTCGTTTGGACTGTATCGTCGCAGTCGCGAAGTATGAATATGTAGTTCGTTTAGACGTCTTTAGCTGACATCATATTGGTGCTCAGTTTCGGTCATTATGGCATACGCATTTCTTTTTTGAGGAGAGACAAGGATAAAGCAATTGGAAGGCGAAAAGCAGTTTGGTCACATATCCAAATTGTTACAGGGATTCAGCATGTAAAACAGGGCAGAACGAATAACCTCAACTATTAACGAAAGTTCCTCGAAGATGGCCAACTGTCCAACTGAACTATTGCATAGGCACACAATAAGATTATCAGCGTGGTTGGATTTGTTATTGTCATGCGGTGGCGGATTCTCGCTTGAAGGCAGTTGGCCCGATAAATCCCGAAGAGGAGTAGGATTAAAACGCCGGAATTGTACGACCCTGTGCAAACGCTGCGTACAAACTTTTCCAGGGAATGTACCCTTATGAGGCCCTATCAAGCCACGACATACTGACCCGAACGCCCACCGCTCCCGCCCGCCCACAAATGGACGACCGCACTGATGCTCATATTGCTTCATTTGATAAGTAAAATATGAAGCGAGAGATTGGGTATGAAGCGGCTGCGGTGCTGCATGAATTTATGTATATATGGTATATGGGATTTATGTGCAGCCGTACTCACCGCAGCGGTAAAAGGCAAGACAGATGCTCAGGGAAAACTCGTCCGATATTGCATTTTCGAATCATTAAGAATGAAGGCTTTTCTTCGCATGTTTTTGACTGTTTCACTTCGTTTTTTGGCCATTTTATCACTATGAAGTGCCCTGCTAGCATTTTGGGCCCAGTGTCAATTATCGTGCCAACTGCCCTCTAAGAGACGACCTTTTTCACAGGTGCAATCTTGTCAGGTCTTCTTGAGAGAAGCCTCTGTGACGAACAGCTTGGTCATCGTCTGCTTAGATAGGACAGCTCACCCCTTTGCTGAGCACTGAGCGGACCTAAAATACAGAGCCAGTTCAGCGTGTCTAGTGTCTGCGAGTGGAAGCAACTTATGTTTGATGCTTGAGCTCCAATATGTGTTAAGAATGCCTCCCACCTTTCGATAGTATGAGGCGTTGATCCTACGTGATAATTGAGGCACCTATTGAAGTTGCGAAACATTTTTCACTGTGAAAAACGTGCGCTAGGGGAATCATGTTGTGACACTGCAATGCCTTCAGACTAGAAATCACCTGTAGATTTGATAGCAGCTTCGAATTCGGAGCGCTCCTCTGATAAAGCTGGCAAAATTATCATCTTGGAAAAAAGCAAGAGCTGCTCGCGACAGAAGGCATTCCGCGTAACACAGCTCGGCGTGAAGTTCTTCTATAAAAGACTATCTTGAGTAAGTTCCTAAAAAATAAGTTACTGGTCAGGAAGTAAAGAATCAAGGATGCAGGATACCGCGTAATAATCCTTCCCAGGATGTGGCCCTCAATGAGCCTTCAATTCAGAACTCTTGTCGTTCTTCGAATGTGATATGGCCTACACAATGACATGCTGAGACCAAGCGATGAACAATCACGAGAATCGGTGAATCTTACATCGTTCGTGTCTCCCATTCTCCAGTTGGGTGACGTAAACCGAATCGATACCTATCTGGATGCTAGTCGCCTGGTTCTCCCATTTTCCTATTCTCCTAGCATTTCTTTTCTCGTGTGGAGGAAAATCTTATGCTTTTGGCCATGCCTCTGATTTTACGATGGCACAACAGGCATAGGTAAGAGTGCCTCAATTGGTAATCAAGAGAGCGTGACAATAACAGCGTCACTTAACTCCGCCCACATATCGGCGCGGAATGTGCCCCTATGCAGTTGGTGGGGTTTCTGAACACCAAAGTCCCTTATCACATTATCGATGGTCGATGAGAGATAAGCTTGAAACTAATTTTACTCTAACCGCACGAAAGTAATAAATTATCAAAAAGGGAGACCGCCGTTAATCAACTGACCGCAAAAGCCGGGAAATCACCGCTCCATTTTCTGAGAGTTTCCTCTTATTCGTAAAAAAACAATAAGCTAACGCATAACGACAAACCATCAGTGAGATTTCTCGGTAGTTTCCCTCCAAAACTCAGAAACGTGTCGCTGATGGACATCTTCTGGCGATACCTCTCAATAACAGCACATGCATCCTTTGATACCTGCATCGACCGTTCCAGATCACCCTGTAAAAAAAGGTAGCTATCTAGAACTAAACAAACTGTACAGTCACCTCCGAGGATTCTCTGTTCCAGTGAGGTGAATAGGATGGCAGCTGTAGTAGAGTGCCACTTTCCCAGGTCAAAAGTATTAGGTTGTTGCATAAGTTCTTATACACGTGTTTGATCCTCTCCTATTTCGTTCGCATGGATGTTGGTATTACTCATCACGTGTGCGTGACGTGTACATTATACTCTTTCATTACACTACCTCCGTACATCATCGAGACTTGCATTTGCCTAGTACACAAGAATGTCGACAAATTGCAGCCTGTGACAAACGTACCCTGCGCCATGTATTGCGTTTCGGCTCCCGATTTCGGATGGAATACAAGGAGAGCCATACAAAGCTGCCGTGGATACAATACGCGTCTCGATAGCCGACCGTGCATTCTCGTTACATTGACATGCAAAGACATTGAGTTTATCAAATTCAGAAAGGAGACTTTTACTTCGAAGATTGTCCTCGTAGGTCCGTGTCTAGCGCCCAGATGGAGTCTAGATTGGAAGATACTGATTCCACCGCTGGAGAGGAGGACCCCGAACCTCAGCATCAGAGAACAGAAATGCACCTATGCTTAGCTTATGATCACTCGACAGGCTGTGCACGCTGGACTCAGAAAAGCTCGCAACAGGTAGCCAAATCTTTGGTCGGATGGGTCCCACATGTAACATGATCCGCTCTCATGACCCCTCGAGGCGTGTGACCCGCTCTGCACTTCTCTCATCATTTCAAAACGGCTTCACTTATCTACTACTCGAAATGGATCATGGAGAGTTGAGAAGTGGAGTCTCTACTGAGTATTCTGTGAGGATATCAGACAGATTAAGGATCGACAAAGGAGAACAGCCAGAAGCCAACCTCAAAAGGCCGGAACCTTCACCCCCAAAAAAGGTTACTCCCTGTCCCTGTTGGTGGTCCGGAAGAGACATGGAGTACTGGGAGCTGCTGGAGAAGGGACAGACGATTGACGCTTCCACATACATGACCCAGCTGGGAAATTGAAAGATCACGTCGACCGTACTCGTGGAAGGAATGCGGAAATCCACTTCCACCATGACAACGCCCGACCTCACACTGCAAAGGCGACCCAGGCCGAGCTGGAGAAGTAGGGATGGCAGATGGTCGCCCACCCTCCCTACAGCCCTGACCTCGCTCCTTCTGACTACTGGCTGTTCAGCCACCTGCAGCGCTATCTGGACGGAAAAAAGTTCGAAACAAAGGATCAGGTCAGAAAGGCGCTCGACGATTTCTTCAAGTCCCAGCCTCCGTCGTTCTGGAAGGATGGAATCGACAAGCTGCCTGGCGTCGAGTAGTGAATGGTGATGGTGCATACCTCTAATTTCCAGGCTGGTTGGTTTTTGAGATATTTACAAAAAAGTCGTGTATAAGAACTTATGCGACAACCTAATACATGGAAGGTAGCTGGAGGGTGCCGTTTCCCGGCTCACCCCGCGCTCTCTTCAGGGTGCAACGTTTGCGACTACAAAATCCCGCAGCGAACACACAGTCAGCGGTGAGGACCTGAAGTTAGAAGGCGTAACAATTAACGCGTTTGGCCATGGTAGGCGAGTGGCTGGCTGTACGGCAGGGGGGGGGGGTTAGAAGACGGCATGGGGGCAGTTCGGGGAGCATTTTGCATCTGAGCTGCCGCTAGCTACGGATTTCAAATCTTTCACTGGTGGAACCTGCGAACTGTTAAGAGCTGGAGCGAGCTCTCTGAGCTACCATCTCAAAGCCTGTCAACTTTTGTAAGCTCAGGAGATGGCTCTCTAGATGGGTTGACACGTTAATGGGAAGTGGCAAAAGTGCAAAATGCCGCCCCCCCTCGCCGAGCTGCCCCGGCACCCGGGATCGCTACCCTCCACCCCCGTTCCCATGCATTTTTGGCCGGAGAAAGTAGCATACTGGTGGCTACCATCCCATTCTTCCCGTACTGGCAAGTTACAGGACCACGAAGTGACAGTTCCACGATCACGAAAAGGTTTGTTTTTCAGGAAATATGATGATGTATTCTTTTTGTGTTCCAAGCCGTTCTCACCTTGTCGCATGTCATCATGGCCTTGATGAAGACAATGGTGTTGTGACCCAGCGCATGATACATGCTTCTGTCAGCTCTGAAAACAATAGTATCCATTCCAACTTTTCTAGGGTCACAAATAAATGTTGCAGTTTGCGATAAGACACTGGTATGAGGTTCCCCTGTAGATCCTTTCCAAGCTCAAGCTAACGAAGGAAGGTCAACGGGCCAGACGCTTATTTCCGATACGGTGCACACCATTGTACGCGTCTTGAGGTGATGAACTCAAATCTACCTTCAAAACTTGCGGAACGACTCTCTGAACGAAGTTATGGAGGGGTTTCTCCTCGCGTGGTCGTTTCCTGCTATCGCGAGGAAACGTAAGAGCGTACATATGTGGAGGCTCAACACAAAAGGGGGGGGGTGGGCAAAAAAAGGCACTTTGGCCGAGTCACATATCAGTAAAATTTTCGCAGCCCAGACAGAGGAAGTGGATATGAGTACCAGGGCAGAAGATACCCAAGATGTTCCTCGATTAGCAGGAGCAGGCTCTCGCCCATCACTTCCATGTACACCAAAATATGAAGCCATCTCCAATCGCAGAAGGCCATTAGAATTCACGTCACTTCCAGACAGCTGCGAAACCTCTTATTTGGAGTCACCCATGGACAGCTATTTACCTGGAAACCAGCACTCTTAATGTGGGACACCTCCAACATCGAGCAGCTCCAGCAACGTCGCTATAGTCCAGGATACCATCTTCACCGCACCCACCTCAAATTTTCGAAGTTAAATCAGAACCTCGGGCTATGCTAGAGTACCGTCTCTATCGTCGTCTGTGACGACGATCTCACTCTACATCCTCTCTCCACGTCTGGGGCTAAAACCTCTCTCAGCGTGGGTCTTTAAGTACTGCCATGAGGCGGACCCATGATATAATGGTCCGCACTCAGGCTGCCATATTCCCTACTATATACTAGCTGCTACCTCCTGTCCTTTTACTCGCCATTCTTCGCACAACTACCGTCACAATCAAGACGTAGATTCATCTCATATACATAATAAAGGTATTAAATAGATCATTATTGCCGTTCTCGCTGCGTACTTAAGGGCCTATATTTAATTCCACTGAACCACCACAGTCTCTAGGAGTGATTTGACCCCTGAACATGAATGAACACCCGTTTTGAAAGCGCTGTCTGCTGCTCTACAGGTTCCAACGCTACGGCACCAGCGTGCCTTGAAGAGAAAAACAGTAGAGAAAAACCTCCATAACATCGCTCAGAGAGTAGTTTCCCAATTTAAAGACAGATCTGAGTTCAACCTCGAGACGAGCACAACGGTGCGCACCTCACGGGAAACGGTGATGTAAGTGATCGTTTTAGGCCAAGCATGCAATCAAATTATCCCATTTTTCCCGAACGTTTACCGTCTAGTGGAGAGAGGGATCCCTACGCAAATAACCACCACAGTTTACACTGTGAGGAAAATTGATTGTATAGTGGTCTGGCGGCCCAGTGAACCAGGGGGCTGGAAATGCTCCCCCTCCCCTGGCCAAATTACGACCCATTCGGTTGTGTTTTTCGCAACGGTGCCTTTCTCCCCGAAACTCGCTTCCTGAAGAGACTCGTTAACTCCCAGTTCTTGCTTCGCTGTTTCATTACACACTTTAAAACCCCTGGTGAGAAGAAATAGAAAACGATCAAAATAAAGAGATGTTAAAGGTGAAGTTAAACCAAAACAACCGGAAAATTTGAGAGCAATAAACGAAAACTCATCGACTAACTCACAGTTGTACCATTCTTTCCTCTGCTAGATCGAATTTGTTGTTAAGGAAGAGATTCAACGTTATTTGTGTTTCTGCTATGGTGTCTAGAAGATCCAGCGAGTCATCGCTGCAATAGAGAACCTTTAAAATTGGAAAGGATTGACAGTAAGAACTATAGCAGTAGAACAAAAACACAGCAGACCCGTGAGCGTTTTCTTCCTGAGAAGTTTTTAGCTATTCCAGTGGCATTCAGATACTGTCCTTAGCTGCACTTCAGAACGTTCGAGCTGCATCCTCAATCTAACAGAGCCCTCCTCGCTTTGATCTATCACATTACAGCGTCAGCATGCCGAATCACTTGGATCCTGCTGAGAATGTAGCGCACGTGACGCTATTTGCGATGCTCACTTCTCATCCTCAAAGCGACTCAAATGTGTTGGGCTGCGCCCTCCGCTATCTCCCTCTCTCTCTCCACAGTGGTCCTAGAGTGATGGTACGGCAATCAGGTCCAATCTCATGGAGGTTCCATTGAGGCTACTATGGTGACATTTGAAGAAAGTCACTTACAGTCGTACTTCCTTGAAGAGGTTGATCCGGGCTGAACTCGGGAAAGAATGCTCTGGTAACCGTGAAAATGGGATCAGACTGTCTCATTATCTCCTAAGAGCCCTGCTTTTCTCAAAAGTGCACTGATCCAACAGAATCCGTCATTAGGGAAATAAGCCTAGCTAGCGTTGGATTCAAGACAAAGCGATATCAATCGAGCCATCAATAACCTCGAAATCGTTAGGAAAAAAAGCTACACCTCAACAAACCCTTTCCTCATCTCTTTTTTATGATGTCACCTCCACCTCCGAGAGTGGTTCTTAGAGAGGGCGATTTTAGTGATAATTTGGAAGACCCTTCACAACAACCTTGCAACTTTTTTATTCTTTCTAGCTTTCTACAGGTGATGAGATTCTCAGTGCCCTCCGGCTGGGGAGACAGATCAGGTACAGCGACTGCGCAAAGAAGGTATTTAATGATGTCGTGCTCGCGTCTAGATGACCCGCTCGTTTTGCGTAAGGCAGAGATGCCGAATGCCGTAAGCTAAATAATGTACTGCAGTACTAGACAAGGACGAAAAGGTGTCCTAGCAGGTTCCTCCTACCACACGACAGAAATCGTATTGCAAAAGGTCTGGATGTCTCCCGACGGGGCTGGTCACACGGTTCCAAATTCGGGTAAAATGCATAAAGTATTCTAAGAGTGTTTGCGCGGCGCCATCCCAGCACTTCCCCTCACAAGCACCAGCATCCGAGCGAACATGACTGCACAACTAGGCCTGCGGGTTTCTGCAGTGTTTTCCCTGCAATTATGAGCGCAACATCCCAGTAAACAACCATTAGTGGAAAGAAAATTCTGTACAAGGTTCTGAAAAGCACGAGTCTTCTCCAAGTTCTTGCTCTCCATGTTCCGCTCTGATTGTAAGGATGCTCACGACCTACGCAAAACTGGTAAAAGACTAGTGCTGTTAATACAGCATGACCCACACAACTGCTACGATTTCCAGAGTTGTGAGAAAATCAATTTTGCCCAACATTGTACCATTACACTCCTTACAATTGAATATAAGACTTCCCACAATCCTAGAGGTCTTGCCACTGTGGACTCTGCAGCGTGTCCGGGGGTTGGGGTTGAAGCGGCGCCAGGCCGTTCTCCACCTGCTGTGCAAGCTGGCGGACACCACCTACTATGGAAACTGGCAGAAGACGACAATTGATAGAACACTAGTTGGCTTAGCGCCAAACCTAGCCACCTGGCACGCCCCATCGTCTGCGGCGATCAAGACCGTGCTTAGGTTTGACAGACAGAAGATCCTTGCGTTTATCTTACACAAAAAAAACAGCTCAACTTACTAAATGATGTTTTCGTGGGCATCGGTGTACTCGGCATCGCTCTCAGATACACCTCCACCGGCAGTCAGACGACTCAACGACCGTGGTCGCTCCACTCCATTCATTTACCTTTTTTGTTTGACACAATAGTGCTGTTGCCAAGTGGAACTGAAAGCCAGAAAATAAATCGTATGCTAGTACAATTACTTTTTAGCAACTCGTATCAGCTCTACCGGTAAGAAAAAGCGTAGAGGCACTGTTGCATATTACATTTGGAAGACAGAGCATGAGAATAACTGGCACGAAACATGCGAGATGATTTATACGCCCCTGTGTCGTCTTGCGAAATCCCGCTTCCAGGCACCTTTCCCATTTGTTAGCCCTACGCAGTAGCGGTCGGCTATGGGAGTACAAGTGCTTGCCAGTGAAGAAACAAAATCGAATGAGGCACCGAAAACGTTCTAGCTAAGGCTTTTCTCGTACATAGCAGTTAATTATGACGACTGTGCAAACATATGTGGGAGGCAACATGCCCAGAGACATTAGCAAGAGGTGAGAGACCTTAGAAGAATGATAACAAAACACAGGAATAGGCGTGCCGACATCCCTCGCCTATTCTTATGCTTTGTCGTGCCGCCCACCGCCAATGACTGGAATGAGCCTGCTAAATGCAAAGTGGAATAAATCATAAGCCTGTAGCTTGCTCGGCAGCACTGTGCAAGTGAGTATATTCGCTGGTAAGATCTCATACAATCGTAAGGACAATCAGTTGCTTTCGACACCCTATACACTCTTTCGTCACCGCCACAGAGATGATGAAACTTCCGTGAAGGTTGATGAAATTCGTCGGGATGCCCCTTGGCAGCGTTTAGACTTCGTGATGACATGCATGGACGACCCACGCTACCATTGTAACAGCGCTTCAGTGGTATCGCATGCGGTGCGGCCGCTAGTGTTTTAAGGAGAGTATAAGAGAATAGGAGCGTGCGCGTTGTCTAATCACACAGTTTAGTACCCTCCTATTATTCTATACGCTCCCGAAACACTATGCAGGTGCTGATCGATACCCTACTATGCCCACGTTCCCATCTATAATCGTGGGGAGCCATTCAATAGTCGCCGACGCGCTGTTGTGATGAGGGACCTGTCTCCTCAAAGAATCCCAGCAATGCTAGCCTCCTGACAATGAGGAAGTTTCGCAGTCAGCCCCAATTTTCTGTAATGAGTCAGGCTGTGGAAAATATAACAATGTCACCTGAAGGGGTGGGGCGGAGCAGGCAGGATGGAAAAGCCGAGGATGGGAACACATTGATTCAACATTTTTTGGAATCCTAAGAATCTAGCGTTGATTTCAAGCAATAGTAGGTTTCGTTCAGCTCAGTGGAGACGACGCCTCCATTCACTACTGTGTTGCGACGAGGGGAAGCATTTCAACCGGAGAACCTAACTACATGACTGTCGTTCATCCAAGCGCCACAGCTCTCGAAAACCTAAGACCATGATGACCCATTCTAATCCCTTACAGTGATCATCTGCCTCAAGTAAGGGATCGGTATTGCCTCCAGAATTTGATGGACCATGGCAATGGCTGTTCAACAGCCTGTTACCTTCCATGTTTTACGTTCTGTGACGCGCTACGCAACATCTTTGTCCACTGAAATCTTCACAAGTTCATGTCTGTGGTCAATGCGCCATCATTGTGAAGAACTGCATACTACGTTGTGAGTTCCATATGGAGCACGCCAATATCACATGAATATCGAGCAATCAGTCACACAGTTCAACAATTAACGCGAAATTTCATCATTATTAGTATTTCAATCAGACCACCCCTTAAGCTGGATTCCCTAGCTGGAAGTCGTCGTATTTGATCGCCTGGGGGAAAAAGGTCGTATTTTGTCGAAGAAATTTCTTCGATAGTTGATTATCTTTGGTTTTACGGGCACTATGAAGGGGAGGAGGTCACATTTGTTCGTTGCTTTGAGAGAGAGTCGTATTTGGGGAGAAATCCACGGCCGTTGTGGAAAAAATTTGTCCAGTTTTCTCCCCTCCCCCTTTTGGTGACGCTACTAACTCACACAACGACTATTTCTAACTGAAACTAGTAGGTGGTTGTTGGCGAACCGCTGCTCTCCCTCCCTTCTTGGTCGACAGCAAAATTTTGGGTGTGAAAACTAGAAAATTCCCGGGAAATTCCGAAAAAAAGGTGGGGAAGAGCCGTAATTTTCCGAACGTTCTCTCAGCGGCAGGACGTGCCCGATTGTCAACGTATGTCATCCCACCAAAGCCGGGAAAAGAGATGGCGCCTCTGAAAACGCTGGCGTATCCACTCCACACTGATAGCTACTGCACAGTGCTCAAAGAATCTTACTTACGAATGAAAGCGCTGTTTCGCAACTCCTTTCCTTACTTATGAGCTCGTTAGCTACGAGCACATAAGTAAGGAAAGCGCGTGCACATTATCAGCGTCAAATGTGCGGAACAAATGATAACGCAACAAGATGGAAGTTCTCTTGGGAAGGGACCGGCATTCCGTCAACCACTGTCACCACACAGGAAATCAGTGAGGTCCTAGGAGCTCCTACAAGGACTACTAAATTGTACCAGCTCTATTTTACGTGCGACTTCTCTGATATTATATGCTTAACAGCGTTTACTGCTCGAGGGTGAAAAAGAAAAAACTATTGTGCGTCGGAAAGTCTTCGCCTGTACTGAGAGGGAGCAGTTCAAGGCGAGCGGAAGTAGACTTTGTAGGAAGCCGGAAGGGTATTGCGCTCTTTGAAGGTTCTTAAAAGAAAATACTTTGTAGTTTGTGGTTTGAGGTTTCAAAAGTCAGGCGTGCTCTGCTACCCAGCATTGCCATAGTTGTGGCATAAAAAAACGAAACTACCACAAATTTCTTATTTTTATAGGAGTTAATATGTCACCAATAATTCCCCCCCCCCCTTCCGCATTCAACAGCCGACACCAGTCGACAACCATTACGCTGCGTCGGAGGCTGCCACATATGAAGTACATTCTTGTGGTCTTCGATAAATCGTTCAATTACTAGTGGAGGTTACAGTAGGCAAAAAATTTCAGTGTTCAATCAGCTTATGGAGATTGGGAATTTTTTTTCTTAGTATCGGGCTACACGCGAGGAACGTCTAGTCGAGAAAAGAACGATGTCAAAGTGTACGGCAGTGCTCGAGGAGAGCAAATTAGATAGGCAGCTGAAACCTGACGTTAAGTTACCATGCAACCTGATAGCATTAGAGCGGAGAGAGCTTATCAAAAAATGGTTGCCCGTTGGCAACCTTATTTAGATTGTAGGTTTATCAGTCACTAGTAAGGGGTACGCTGCCCGCGACACAGATGGTTGTGTGAGAGACCGGTGCGTGAAACTCGACGCTAAAGTTTCGGCAATCACGGGAACTTGTCACGTCATTTACTCTTATCTTATCGTCCTCTGCTTTACTCTGGAAAGCGGGAACCTGAAGAAAAAAACACACTCCTTCTGGCGTTGTGTTTTATCCACAAACTTCCCGCATTATTTGACTACTAGTCAGAAACCCATTGAAGCAGCAGGATAATGATAGGGTTTGGTTTCTATAGAAGTGGTTGAATGATTCTGAGCCCTCAATCTGCTCCCCTGGAAATGCGGTTTCAATGCGACGATGCGTTAAGATAAGGGGGTAGAGGAGATCGGGATCGAGCGGACCTGTGTCAGCAAACCCTTCGGCATCGTTGAAATCAATGAGTATCAGTAACACTATCATATGAGTGGGGGAGGGAAATGGGAGGGGTGGGTGCACTGCCTTTGCAACGAAATCAAACCATCACTGAGAGACCCTGACGGAGATAAGCAGCACATTTCAGATCCTCCTACATATGTTTAAATGGCTACGATGCTGCCTGTTTCTCTGGGTCTGTCTGTCTATCTGTCTGTGTATGTATGTCGGTCTGTCTGTCTGTCTTTCTGTGAAGAAACACGGCGGATCATCTGAAGAGTCAGTCTGAGGGGACTGGTCAGGGGGTATGGTAGGGTTGAACCAAGATAAACGGGACACACACGAACTGAGCCCGCCCCTTGCGCGGCAGCGTGATCCTCCCAATTACTTTGAAAACTAGCAGTTCGGTTCCAGTTAAGCGCGAGAGCTTAAACATTGCAACATAGGAAGCAGTTAGGCGGAAGAGAGGGAAACAACCACGGTAGGCCGCACTAAACATGAGCGACGCTTGCTAGAAGTTCAAAAATCGTCATTCGTGTGCGCAGATGCGTCCTGATAGAAGGCGCTGGGAACTAATGGCAGTCAAATCCGGACAAAATGAGGGACGACACACTCACACAGGGGGGGGGGGCGCCGTAACGCCGGCGCTTGCCTACAAAAATCGCAAAAATCCTCCAATTCTTCCGAAGCCCGGAGAGTTGGAAAAAATGGCGAAACGATAGAAAGTAGTTGACGGCGTAACATGAAGGGAAAAATCTCATCCAGAGCGAGAATAGCGGGAACTGAGAGGAAACGGCGTCGGCGCGACGGCATTAGTAATGCGGTTGGGAAGAGCTCGAATCGAGCACTACTTTTTCTTTTGAATGCCAAACTTCTACTTGCCTACTCCAGTTATAGTTATAGTTATTTGTCAAATATTTTCTTGCGTATATCCGCTTAAAATGGGACCAACTGAAAAGCACGCTAATACGACGGCTGTGGCTTCTACTCTAAACACATTTTCAAAAGAGAAAGAGTCAGTCGTATTGGACGGCCTAAGACCCACTTCACACAAGGAAGCAGAATTGGCCGGCTAAGTGGGTGAACCCGACTGGCTCTCTCTCACTCTCACGAAATGTAAAGGGGAAGACTCATCTAACACGAAGAAGGAGGATCAGCCGGCCAAAACGGCCGATCCGACCGGTAAGTTGTAAATGAGAATGCGAGATACAGATACAACCAACGCTTCCCCCCACCTCTCTTCTCTGATATTGTTTTCATCATCGTTATTGCGGCACCATTGCCAGTATTCGGGCACCTTATGAATAGGATCCCCTGTAGGCCGGTGTAACACAAATCAGGGTGCTATCTCGATTTCGACTTTAGCACGTGTTGTGAGTCTATGTACCGATTTAATATGAAAAATATCTGAGTCTGAGCATGCAATATCGTTGCTATACTGGTGCTAAAGAGAGCGATTTGAAGAGGCACTGCATTATCCCAAGAATACTAAGTATGGGCAAAAGTCGAACCCGCACCTTACGCTTTCCGGGCGAGTGGGTTATCTGTTTACGCCACTCTGTTACCCTCTATGCTTAACGGCTATTATGCCGTAGCCTATCATCGCTAGATATCGGCAATGAACCTCTAGGCCGAAGGCTTAACAAGTTTTTGAAGCTGTTTGGTAGTGTAATTAGTTGTTAAACTTTTTTACAAAGCTGCCTGCCTCGTACGTAGAGTCATGTTCAAAGGTGACTGTCTGGATAAGTTTCACCCTCTAAACGACTATTTGCTCCAGACTTCGGAGCTGCTTTGTGTAGGGATTAACCGTGGGAACAGCTTTCTCGTCTAGTGGTGTCACGAGTCGCACTCGAGCTGAGCTGGGTTCAGGGGGACTCGCAGGCCTCTTTTCATCTTCGCCTCCCGCTTAAAAGCATAGGCATTGTGGAAGATTGCCCAGTGAATCAAGCATCGTTCCAGTGCAACTCCTTTATTTTGACCGTTGCAGTTCCCATGCTGAGCAGCGGTGGTAAAAGATAGGAGCTCGAGGGAGACGGTGCTGACGGTAGGGGACGTTCTCGTTCATATAGCGAGAAAGAAGCAGGAAGCAACTGAGTGGTACTATTAGGAACAGTGTCACCTTGGGTATTATTCCTCACATTGTCGATCTTATCGACCATACCACTTCAGAGTAACGGCAAGTACTTTGTGAAAAAACAAGAAGACATTCCCACTCATCCCATGTTTGCACACTGATGCCGCTGCAAAGCCACTTTTCCAGTTAGGTGTACGTTCTTCCTCGCACCCAACTGACCAAATTTCCGTCCGCCTTATACCTTGCGATGTTGCTAACGTGTTTAGCAGTTTGTTCAAGTGTTGTGTTGTTCTGAAGTTTGTGACATTATTATTGGGTGGCAGAACAAAATACACTGATTGTGCTGATATCAGCCCTGATTGCGCTAGAATTAGGGCATGTTCCGCGATAAAAGCTCTAAATCATATGTGTCAGGTGATCCAGTAGGCGATTGTAAAGCTACACTACAACTGTCGTGACTGATGCACGACCGTCCCTGAGGGGCTAATGGGGCGCCGGTAGGAAAGCCGCTCGGGTTGCACTGTCGTCGGTCCTACAACGAAAAGCATGATTGTCATCACTTTTAAATCAGTCGTCGTCCTGCACTCATCATTAGCGGTCGTGCAACCACTGGACCAGCGCCGCCATTCCTTGTCCCAGTGTAATTCGGTCCACGGTCTTTGCCTGTCACAGCTGATCACTTGCTTCTATCTACTACTCCTCTCCTCATCCGTTATCCACAGGTATGCCTTTATCTTAATCATTTGTACACATTAGCATCGACTTACCAGTCATCGTATTAGTTTGGTGCGAAAGTTTTTCCCCCTATTTTGATCCTTCCGGGCATTTCGTTTGTATGGATGTTGGTATTTCGTCATCACGTCTGCGTTACGTGTACAGGACACTCTTTCAGCACACTAGCTCTCACCCACCCTGCATTTGCAGGCCACAATGCTGCACAATTACCGCTGAGAAACTTGTCACACTGGCGATTGTGCGGCATTATGGCCTTCTTCAGGTCCCAGCCCCCGTACTTCTGGAGGAAGGAATCGACAGCATTGGCGTCGAATAGTGGATGGTGAAGGTGTATACCACTAATCTTCAGGCTGGTTCGCTATTGAGATATTTACGAAAAAGTCGGGGGGGGGAACATATGCACCAACCTAATATGTGTTGTTATTTGACTGTAGTAGTTTTGTTGATGATACCATTTACCCGTTTTCGTACATGGAGTTGTTGATGATGCTCGTGTTGCGTCAGTGTATAGTGAGTACGTAATGCATGGGTTCATGCCCGTCTTCCACATAGCAAGGGGCAGGCCTTACGCAGCCCGTGGCAGGACCTTTGGGAGCACTCAAGGTGCGATGTCCCCTTGTAGGAGGGTGCAGGCCCCTACAACCCCGTGTTCTGGCGTGACCCAGGTGCACCACGCCGATGCTAAGTTCTTGTCCACACTTGGCCACACAACAGCTAAAAATGGAAATCTGTAGTAATACTCAAAACACATGGTACGACCACGCATAGTTGGGTGTGTGTGACTACGAGCCCCAGCTGTCGAAGCATAGCGGTTCCCCCGTCCAAAGTCGGAGATACAGGACCGTGAAATACGCTAATTCCTCCATGCTCCACCTTATACCTTTTTGCGGCGCAGATTCCCGTTCATGCTAAGAACCGTCGTAAGCGCGCGTGTCGCGTGCGGCTCTCTTGGGACTTTGCAAAGTCCTGTGATTGCGCTTTGGAATACAAGTAAAACGCAATTTCCGGGTAACATTGCGATGCGGGTAACATTTGAGGTGCTGCAAAATAAGAGCCGAAGATGATGTCGAGGGCCAAGAGCAACTGTGCTGCTTCTGCAACATCCCTCCGAGGCCGCGCATTCCCGCAAATTATGAAAATAAAAACGCGTGAGCGTCCCTCTCGTCAGTTCAAAGTAAATCATGTTTATGGTTTTGGAGTCGGATTTGCGCCAGATCGCAGGTATTTACACGTCGATTTTAATAGACACGGCTTCGCGATCAAGTATCGAAGGATGAAAATATGCATCGGAGGATAGTGCGGTCCGGACGAACAAACCTGCTACCGTTTTCGCGGCAAAAAACGTGCAGGGGAGGGGCGCTATAAGGCCAAAATAGGTCCAGTATGTTCTCCTTTTTTCCAGTGACTCCGCCTCCCAGGCGCCGCCCTTCAGTGAAAGACAAGTTGTGGACGAGAAAAGCAGAAAATCTGAGCGGCTTCGTATATGTACGGACGTAATGTTGTATTGAGTCAGCTGAAGCACGCGGAAGTGGTAAAACTGGAAATGTACTCGAAAAAGTATTGTATTGCAAAAAGGCAACGAATATGTTGGGAAAAAAATTAGTAACATTTTGAGTTTTAAAGCAAAAAAACAACTCAGAAAAAACAATCAAATATAATAAATACGATAAATTCAGTAAAAAATAAGGAATATTAAAGGTGTCAGCCTTTCATACGTGGCGCCACACCTACTTCTGGCAGCGAGCCATTAACGTGGAACGCTCGTCCATAAGCGCTGTTTCCCATTCCGTATGCACGTACAACTAGGATTGTAATGGGGTCCTATTTAGGTCATTGGGCATGTTTTTCCTGCCCTTCTTTCCGTTTCTCATGCTTGTACTCTAAACCTTGTCCTTTCTATGCGAAGCCTAAATTCTACTATCTAAGTATGTCAAATGAGCTCGGGCTTTGTCTTTAATTAATTATGTCATTTCCTTAATTTTTCATTTTGTTTTAGTTACATCATTCGTTGTTCTTCATTTCTAGCCTTTGTCACCTTCATCACCTTGTATTCGGACTTTGAAGCATGAGCAACAATTCAAATGTTATTCGCATCAGGAAACTGCGTTTTGCCTGTATCAAACTAACGAGTAAGCCGTTTTTATTTCCATGTTTTGTGGGAATGCGCGGCCTCTGAGGGATGTTGTAGAAGCAGCACAATTGCTCCTGAGTCCTGGCCCTCGTCATCATCTTTGGCTATTATTTTGCAGCACCTCAATGTTATCCACATCAGGAAATTGCGTCTTACTTGTATTCCAGAGCGGAAGTAGGATGCAAAGTGCCGCACGCGACAAGCGTGCTTACGACGGATGTTAGCACGAACGGGAGTTCGCGCTGCAAAAGGTATCGGGCGGAGCATGGAGGAATTAGCATGCATCACTGTCCTGTATCTCCATTCCTGCGCATGTTAGGACGGGTAAACCGCTACGCTTCGACAGCTGGGGGCTAGTCACGCACACCCAAACTATGTATGATCATACCATGGGTCTTTAAAGCTGAACAGTGTCCCCAAGCACGACTTAAGCCTACGCGAACCGCAGTGGCTACTAGCTAGTAGCTACTAGCCCTCCTAGTAGGTGACTCCTTTCCAAATGAGTTACGGAGATAACAAGGGAAGAGCTGGTACCGTTTTGATAACAGCAAACGAGAACTCATACATTTCTTTGCTGCATGCACGTATATACCAGGGAGCATCGGAGGGGCTTTAAATGGGACATTTTGAACGGGTTTTTCTTCTGACTATTCAGCGTTTTCCACAAATCACTTACTTACTACTTTGTTGTACGTATTTGAGCTCTACTACCCAGCACTATGATCGCGGGCTTCGCCTTTGGATGGTAAGCAAGCGACCAAAAAGAGGCAGTTCACTCTGGAGAATCGAGAGGCAAAGATGTAGAAATCCCTGACTTACTAAGCTTGCACAGTGTTCGGTTTTGAAGATCTCTCCTTGGTAAGAAAGATGCTGTCCTGATTATCTGATGTTCAGGGAGGTGGCGGAGAATTTTCAGTGAAGGTGAGCAGAGGACGAGCTCTATTTTGGTGTTTTGGTGTTTCTACAGACTGAATGACGATTTCTTGGTTATCACGTCTAATCCAAGCACACCCGCTGTTATTCCGGCAGCCCCTTTTATGATATTTATTCATCTGATTGATGATGACAAGCTTGGCTCAAAAACCAACACAGGTGAAGCTGGGGCGAACGGAATTTGCATTCATCCATAGGAATAGATGTCAAGCATAATCCACCATACTCGTAACGTTGGGAAGGGGATCGTTGTGTTGTAACCAGTACCCGTGGCCCGGTACTGCTGAATCACTGGGTAAGACTATCAAACAACCCATGCAAACAATTTAATATCGGAACTGGCACCAAATACTAGGGCCATGTTGGCGCCAGCCCCAGAAAGAATCATATTTACGTGATAAAGGTGTCATGTCATCCATGTATGGCGTTCTAATCGAATTGGGTGCCGAGAAGACTGCTAGCGCCAGACTTTCTGGCACAGCAGAGGCTAGTTACAAGATTCCACATTCTACTTTCGAGTATCACATGCTTACAACAACATTTTCCATGAGTTATCCCTGCTGGACGTTCACTTCTCTCAATTTGTTAGGAAAAAATATCGATAGAAAACGGACGTCGCCCGAAAAATGGGGCGCAAGTTATGAGTCACCCGTGGCTCATAATGTTGTCAGCGTGTTGAAGAATCCATTTCTCTTTAGGACCTCTTTTCTCTCTTGAAGATCTATACGCTGGGAGTTCCGCTTTTATTTTAGCTTTGAACTGATAACTTAGCATACATGTCAGAAATAATATCATTTGATAATCTGCACACATTCTTGACTTCATGTAACAACCTGCCCTCGATTATACGATTCTGGAAACACATACCAACCATACGCTGTCATTCGAATGTTATTCCCTTATTGGACTGTGGTAAAACAAACACAAAATGAAATTCAGCAACTATGGTGGGACTCATAACTGTTCTAGCTGTCTCAAATCCATTCGTCAAGCTGCCACGCTGATCGCTTGAAGACATTTCCGCGATCAGGTGTCACGGGTAGCAGAGGCTCAATCATGAACTAGTAGCCCACAGTAACTCTCCAGTAGAGAAAGAAGCAAAGAAAATGTTGAGAAAAATGCTACTGCACTAAAGCCACAAAAACTTCTGGCCATGATGCAGTCCAAACAAGATGTGTGCCTTGAGCACTGGCATGACATATGCAGAGGGCCAAGCCAGCGACTGTAAATTGCAGTTGCTTGATTTTATGGCAGGGCGACAAAGTTTTTTCATGATATTCAAATGTAGCGATGCGAATATTGGTGTCCAAGTCTCAAACAACAGAAAGTGAAGAAAAAAGCAAAACGAGTCAGCATTCATGTGCGACTTTCCCCTGGTATGTTTTTCTTCCGCGTAAGTTTGCCAACTTCTTCAGCGTGAAACCAAAACTGTTATCCACTCATATTCGAGTAACCTTTCGGCGTTGTCACATCCTTCCGAGCCTGGAAAAAATAAAGGACATTTCGGGAAATATTCATTTAAACGCGGAAATATCCGCTAACTGTTTCAACTTCTTGCTACGTCAACTTTCAACATCAGCCAAGACGACGTCGTGGGAGCCTCGGAAAATGACCTTTCAGCAAAGTTGACCAGGGTGGGCCTCTGTCACTAGTTGTTAGTCATGAGGTTCGAATACCCTGAAAACGAACTCCTCGAGGAGTTAGGTCAGCGATCCTGTAGATCTTACGACTCCAAAGGACTCCAGCGTTCGATGCACTGCAATATCTGGTTCATATGATAGTATCATGACCGCCACCTCGGCACATGTGCTACCATGATACCGTATCTTGTGCTCTCCCATAAGTGTAGCAATTCTAGACTTCTGCAGGCCATGCAAGTGTTCGTACCTTCATGCGAATGCAGAGAGGCTTCCTATTACCTTATACCTCTCTTTGCAGTGCTGCTACGAGCTTAAATACACTGCACCTAATGTAATAAGCCCCTTCCTTCGGGAAAAGACAAGCACAGTGACGGATTGTGGAAAGATGGTCATAAAGGCGATCCCAAAATATTTGTTGTTTGGAGCTTGTGTGCGGAATCCCTCAATATTACTGCATATGAGAAACCAACCCTTCCTGACCGTACTGAATTCTTCTGATCAGATGGGAACTTTTCTTTGTCCTTTGTTTGTTTCTTTTTCTTCGTGACGTAAAAACGTAGGCAAAGCAGTTCGTCGACAACGCGTTGAACGGCAACCATACTGGCCGTAGCGTATACGACCATACATGTGAGATACCAATCGTAAAAAAGGAAACAATAGCGTGACAGCAGAGTACACAACTATCGAGATCTTTCTGCTAGATAATGACGCTCTAATGGAAGCCTAAAGTGAGATATCCTTTACGGTTGCGGACCGCAGCACCTCGTGGAAGCGCTCGAAAGGCGTGAAGCGAGGTGGAGCGCGGAGCGTAAGCTGATAGTCGCAAACTCTCACTTCATGGGTAGCAAAATGTGAACGGCAGTGCGAGCAAACTCAGTGATTTTTAATGTCATTCGCTGAATTAGCAGTCAATGAATGAATCCTTAATTTCACCGCACTGGTTAAGTCACCTCCAATTGAAGCTACATACAAAAAGAATCGTTACGAAAGCACGCTTTTCGAAGTCACAAGATGCGGTGCTTGCATGAGCATGCTTTTTGGGAGAGCCACTGCTCAGTCGATACCTATTCGGGTTCATACCAGACAATTCGCCTCCTGTCATAGTGTTATTGCTGCTGCGAGTGCCAATGTTGTCAGTGCTGATGCTTTTAGTCTTAGTGTTAACGACATTCAGAGTCTTATGTTAGTTGCTGTAATCAAGGCCCTCAGAAACCTACCTGGATTGCCCGTTCAACAGCACCAACCTCAGAAACTATGCGTTCACGTGCAGCGAAGATCCGCTCCACTCTTCCCTGAGTCCCCATTTAATATTAGCTTTCATTATGACCATGCAGGATCTGGAAACTGGGAATGAGGGCTCATTCAAGCGCTCTGACCAGTCGCTGCGCGAATAGTATTATTTATTTGCGAGTTTCTATCACTATCAAAAGCTCTGCTTACACTGTGAGCGAGGTGAGGTTCAGTTTCATTACCCTTATGCCGGCAGCGGTTGGTGGAGCTGCTGTAGAAGAAAAGAGTCGAGATGCTGTCGGTAAAGAACTCGAGAAGCAGAAGAGTCCCGTTCAGGAAAAGACAAGCGGCAGTAGGGAGAAAGATACCAATGTGAGTGCAGTTTTGTAATTACGGAACTTCTAATCTCAAGAAATGGCATCCATATGTATGTGTGCAGTGTTTTCGTTGTTTGAGCGATGAGCACTTCAGCACGATCGCATGCACTAGTAGGTCGGACATTCAAGTATTACTGCATATGATGGCCAAGAAACGTGATGATAGGCCGCAAGAAGCGACATGATAACTAATAGATGATGCGTTTTTTCTTCTCATCCCCTCTTCACAACATTTACGACTTTGGCTCATGTATAAATAGCTAACGCGACCCAAGTATGAAACCGCATGACTTCAGTGACTGAGTATGCTTCACCCTTTTGCTATGGCAATAAAATCTGAGGCGACTCGACCGCTCACCTGCAAGGCTTCGAGGAAAAGATGTGATAATGTTAGTACGTTCACCAGTCAGGAAAGATAAGAGCCAATAATAAATGATTGTGTGTAAATCTACCTTATCACCAGTCGGATCGCCCGGCCTGCGCCGAGCTATCCTCCTTCTCTTTAGCTGGCTTGGCTTCGCCAGGCGCACTTCATAATGGAGGCGGAATTTGTCCATTCACTTAGCTGCTCATACTGCGCTGTTTTGATCGATTGATAGATGGAGCGACCCATGCAAGAGCTCACGTCCGGCTGCCACGCGAGCAGCTTCTGCACTGCCTCGGAGTGTACTAAGTAGTTGTCCTATATGGTGAGGACCAGTCGGAGCGCCCGGTTGACGCCGAGCTTATCATTAACTGGCTTGGCTTCGCCCGGCGCACTTCATAATGAGAACGGGATTCGTTCTCACCTGGCCACCCATAGTGCGCTGTTTCGATCGAATCGTGATAGATGGAGCGATCCACGCGTGAGTTCACATCAGCTGCCACGCGAGCATTGGCAACGGATTGTCAAATGATTGTCTTGTATGATATGAAGGTATTATCACAACCAGAACAATCCTACTATATATAATTCGCTAAGTATGTCTGTGTGTGTATGTGTGTGTGTCCGTGCGTCTGTGCGTCACGAAATTCATAACGCCGGTCACAGCTGCAGAGAGACTTTGGTTTCAAGATATGATATAGGGCATGGAAGGGGAAGATTATTGTTGGGTGATAGAAAGTGGTATCTACTGATAAGATCTGATAGGGCGTCTGAAGGGGACGGTCACCATATTCATTAACACGGTGACAGCATTAGTCTGGCTCTTGATTCTCAGAATATGATATAGGGTATGGAAGGGGAAGATTTTGGTGGGTGATAGGAAGTGATATTTACTATAAGATTCATAAGGTGTCGTTAGAAGGGAATCGCCACTCATTCCAAGAGATGATATATAGGTATGGGACATGATTCTCATTGTGGGTAACACGAGTGTCAGCACCTGATAAGATTCGATAACAGCCATATAAGAAAGTTATGGTCACTGGGCGTTCACATCGCAGAGTCACAGCCTCAGTGAGGCGTTGGTTCTAGCAGGTGATATAGAAAGGGGAGATGTGGACATCAGCCGTGGGTGGCTGGAAGAGATCAATCAGGTAGGGGCTGATAAAGGAAAGTTGCAGTCGTCGTCGTCGCGCTGTACAAGGTGGTTCACGCTACCAAAACATAGAGATTTAGTGACGAGGACATAGATGACGGGTGACAGCTAATCTTAATAATCGATAAAAACCGATACGATAACCATCTGCGCTACCATTTTGATCACTTCTAACCGCTATAATGCCGAGTGTTAGAGGCTCAGTGGCTGAACTCATTTTCTTGCGATGTGAACGAATAATGGTCACCGAGGTGTTTTGCTTACTAAGATAACTGAAATGTTGTCAGCGGAGGGGGTGGGGGAGGGATGTATATAGCGCGGCTGAAACGGGAAAATCGAGACAATACATCAAAAAAATTTTGCGGTAGGAGCGGTCGCAATACAAGCAGTATAAGGAAGGAAGTCAACAATTGGAAACGGTGACTGCTGTCGGTGTGACATTCGAGCTGTCTGACACACTTTTACAGTTTAAGCAATGCTAAGTTCTCCTTTCTATTGCAACCCATAAGGTAATTACTTACCCGGACTTTCCTTATCCATTCTAATATCGCCTAAGGGGAGGGGGCCTGGCGAAGCCAGGTCGGCTCGGCGAAGCCGAGCCGTGAAGCGGAAGGAGGAACACCCGGCGGCAGCCGGGTGATCTTAGTATCTTAAATCGCTACTCTGTTATGGATAACCTTGCACTTTGCTAGCGGCTGTATCATCCTCCCCTGCTATTATCCTACTCAGCGTGCCCTACGCCCTCCCCCTCACCGTATCCTTCAATTGCATATGCTCAGGTCCGCCTGAGCACGTGCAGTGGAAGGAAGCAGAGGGAAGGGGTCACTCGATGCCCCTCTCCCTCGGTCCACCACACCCTGCTCCCGCATGAGCACACATCCAGCTGCCACGCCAGCAGCTCGTGCAATAGCTCGGAGCGTACCGATGGTTGTCTTATACATATAGCGGAGGCTGTTATTACAATCAAAATATTGGATTGATACATCCTCACAAATCGGTCACCGGTTTGTCTGGCGGTCATTTTCTCCTGCCACTAACTCAACCCCATGGGGCATCTGCGGACGGACACACGTACATACATATTAACCGACACTCAAAGTTAATGTTTTATAGAATGAAAGGAAAGGATATTATCACAATCAAAGCAACACTTACTTTATTACTTTACCAGCCGGCTTCGCCGGCTGACACCGGCGCGCCTCCTTCTGAGATACAGCACGGCTTCGTCGAGCGGGCGCGGCTCCGCTGCGCCTACCTTCTTCCACACATTTCATTAGCCGCCTAGTATCAGGCTTTTCTTTTACCTGAACAGGTGTCAACATTCCTTGACCAATAGCATCATACCTGCTACTTTCAACACTATTACAGTGAATGGACTGGCGGCAAGGAGCGTTGATCAAGTGGACAGATGAGAGAAAAGCCGGGTATTAGTCGAGTTTTTGATCATACTAGTGCAGGTAGGCGCGACTCCCCGCAAAGCCGGGCCGTATCACTTAGAGATCTGGAGTGCCTGGAGTGCTCTGGAACCGCTTGAGCAATTTTTAAGGCTGGCCCCGCTCACCTTGACGCACGCTCCACACACGACAGGTATGCCTTACACTTGTGAACCGGTGACCCCTCAATGAACTTAAACCACTTTTCCCCGGTGTCTGGAGTGCTCTGGGACCGTTCTGCGAATTTTGAAATTTGACTCCACCCACCTCTGGGCACGCTCCGCCCACAATGTATGCCCCACACTTCTCAACTAATAACCCCTGCTGTTATTAAAATACTTTTTCCCGGTGTCTGGAGTGCTCTGGAACCGTTTTGCAAATTTTTTAATTTTGGCTTCGCCCACCTCGGGGCACGCCCCGCCCACAACGTATGCCGCGCACTTCCCAACTACTAACCCCTCGCTGATCTTAAACTACTTCTTCCCAGTGTCTGGAGTGCTTTGGAACCGCTTTGCGAATTTTTAAATTTGGACTTCGCCCACCCCCGGTGCAGGCTCCGCCCCAGCCCGGTGCAGGCTCCGTCCACAGAGGGGAGTGCCTCGCGCATCCTTGCGTTGTTGATCACTTGGGGACCATAATCCACATTTTGTCACCTTCTGCAGTGTTAGGGCCAAACTACGACTTTCTATACTGTTCCTCGTGCCCAAATACATGCCCCGCCACTGTAGGCGGACCGTCAGCAGGCCGTAAACATGGTGGACTCGTGCCAGACGTTAATCTTCGTCATGGACTTTTCTCCGATCCCTAAACATTTTCGAGGACCGAGTTACCGAAATTTGTGGGAAGCGTCGCCCATCTCGAGTACGCCCCGCCCATGTCGGGTGTCTCCTCCTCCACTTGGCGTGCCACCCCAGTGCTAACCTAAATCCGCTTTTTCCAATCTCCGAACTGCTAGCCAAGTTATGGCGATTTTCATAGTCACGGAGAAAGCGCCGCCCATCTTCAGGTACGCCCCGCCCATTTCGGGGTGAGGTCTCCACTGTTGGTCGGTCGGGACTGCTCTGGCAACCGAATTTATGACTTTCTTCAGTGACTCGCTAAATTCTTAGACGTGCGCCCCGCCCACTGTGGGCGGGGTTACCATGGGTCATGGGTACTATTTAGGTTTTGTCCCATGCTCTATCCATCCCCACCCTGACCGACCCTGCAAACTCTTCTTCAGGCTCTATAGAATTTCGTGACAGACAGACAGACGCACACACACACAAAAACACATACCCTCGTTATCCGGGCAGTTGATTAAAGACACATGGTACGGCTCCAAACACATTGAGGGTGTATGAACTAACAGCCCCCAGCTGTCGATGTGTCGTTGTCCCCCCGCTCAAACAGCCAGGATGGGAGATACAGGACCTGGGAAAGGCTTATTCCTTGCTACTCGCCCAAAATTCATCCACGTCGCCGCGGCGAAATGCGACTCGCGCGCGGTTGAATTTGGGCGGAGTAGCAAGGAATAAGCCTTTCCACGTTCCTGTATCTCCATTCCTGGCATGTTTGAGCGGTGGGACCACCGACACATCGACAGCTGGGGGGCTGTTAGTGCTCATACCACCCTCAATGTGTTTTGACGCTACCAATGTGTCTTTTAGCTCGTCGTCAACGGGCCGCAGCGCGTGCCAGGAAACTTATTTACTTTTTCCAGGTTAATTTAGTCATTTTTCCAAATTTTCACTGTTTTGGTGCTTTTCCCAGATTAGCAGCTCCTTATTTCACGAAGGTGGAGAAAAAATGAGCTATAACTTTAGCTGTGAAGAAAGCAAATGTTGCCTGTGGCACGCGCGTGCGGCCCGTTGACGACGCCCTAATCAAACTGACGCCAGGGGATGACGAGAAATGCACACGGACAGCCGGTTTATATGTTAGGAGCCAGAAGTCGGATTGCCTGGCTAACGCCGAGCTCTCCTCCTTTTTAGAAGCCCGGCTTCGCCGTGTCATGCAAGCTGCTTTAGAGGCTCACTTCTTAGCTCGTGAAAGAAAGGAGCAAAGGCAAGGTACAGCAGGGCCGATACTACTCTTAGGCATTCAGTGATGCCTCTCATGGTGACTAAATCGCTGTCTTTATCGAAGTGGAATGGTAGAAACGCGCCATAATGATCGCAGGGCACTTCTCATAATGAAAAGTGCAGAATCTGGTCATGAATAATCGATTACGCTCCTCCCCATTTTATGATCGCAACATGGATGCTTTCGGTCTCCGCAGTCGCTGCGTGCTCGCGTGTCGAGCAAGCGTCGGGTCCGCAATTATACCCGGTTTCAACTCAACTATCCCCAAATAAACCTCAGCTATTCCCCGCACAGACCACCCTACCAGGATCACGCTCAGCTGCTACGCGAAATAGCCCGTGCAATGTTCTGAGTGCACTAAATGGTGTGCTATGTTGTGGAGGTGTCATCACTGTCCAAACGCTACCACAATTTGATATGCACATTAATCGTTCAGTTTTTGATTGCGGTCGATCCCTTTTCTTCTCATCTTTATTGGTACCGTTAGACGCCTTTTCCGCCGCAGGCGCTATTGTGCTCCTATTTCGCGAAATCGCCGCGCTCATCTGGTACCCTTCACCACATCATATCCTGCTGATCCCTATTGAACCGTCACCCACTCCTGCACCGTGGTATGCAGCCACCACGCCTTCGTCGTGCTCACGTCAGCTTCCAAGCGAGAAGAGCTCGGCAATAGCACAGAGTCTATCACAGTGGTAGGCTTAGATAGCGGAGCGATTCGCAATCCAAACAGCTCTTAGTTCGTTGCTGTAACATGGATTAGCTTGGAGTTTTCCCAGGGGGCGTTCTTTCCTTCTTTCCTTTCCTTCTCTCTTGCCGCCTCCTCCTATTACAACTACGCATCCCCTTATTGTGTACCCAGTTTGCCCGTTCATTCCATATGCCTCCTTCCCTGCATGGGCTCAGATCCGACTGAGTACGCGCAAGGAGTGACGATGGGAGAAGGGGGGTTATTCGATAATAACTCCCACCTTCCTCATCCCACCCCATTTCGTACTCGCCCACTCCACACCCCCCCCCGCCTTGCTCCTTGCACGCACATTACGTCAAACTGCCACAGCGAGCAACCCGTGCAATGGCTCGGAGTGTAGCTGGTTATTCTTATATGGTGGACAATGTTATTCACAACCAAAACAACTTCTTGGTTTCGTTACGGTAACATAGAATGGCTTGCAGTCTTTGTTAGCCGTTGTTTCCTCCATCCCCTTGGGCGCGCTTCTACTGGAAACGCGCGCTGCGCACGCCCTCACTGTGCCCCCCGCCCCCTCCTACCCGTTCGCTCCTCCCATACATGTGGCCCAGCCTCTGCGCTGAGCACGTGCATGGAGAGGAAGCAGGGTGTACTGGGCGACCCCCCCCCCCCTGCCCCCGCAGGAGCACACGTTCCAGCTGCCCACTGCAGCAGCTCGTGCAATGGCTCGGAGGCTATACCGAATGTTTGTCTTATATAACGGAGGCTGTTATCACAATCTAATCACTGGAATTGCTACATCCTTCCAATCGGTTACCGGTTTTGCCTAGCGGTCGTTTTTCTCCTCCAAGCGAACTCGAACCCGGGGAAGTATTATGCGGACGGACAGACAACATACATACCTACAAATCCTACATTACAAACATACAAACCGACACACAAATTAGCTGGTTTATCAGAATGAAAGGATTATGGATTTGCTTGCAGTTTCGCTAGCGGTTCTATCCTGCTATCTTGCTGCGCGCTCCTACTCAAGCGTGCGTTACGCACCCGCTCACCGTATCCCCTTCACCGAAAATCTTCCCCCTCTCCTGCACGAGCTACGTCCGCCTGACCACGTGCAGGGGAAGAAAACAGAGAGGGAATGGTTTGGTACCCCTCCCTCATCCCACCCTGCCCCCGCACAAGCACACCTCCACCTTCCACCAGTGCAGATCGTGCAATGGCTCGAAATGTACCAAATGGTTGCCTTATGTAGCGGGGCTGTTAACACAGTGAAAACATTGGTGGATACTTCTGCAAAAATCGGTTTCCGGTTTGTCTAGCTGTCGTTTACTCCTTTCGTCCATGTTCAATCCCGTGAAGCATTTTGCGGAGGGACAGACACAAACATACTTACATACCTGCGTACATACACACCAACACGATCTAGGGCTTTATAGAATGGAAGGATAACTGGAATCCTTCCATGCTCCTGTCCACTCTGTTATCATGAATATCTCTCCATCCGCTAAACCGCTCGTATCCTGCTATATGTAATCCGCTACCGTGTGCGCAACGAAATTAATAGCAACCGTTCCAGCAGCTGTGGGGAGTTCATTCCAAGGAGTGATGTAGGGGCTATGACGGGAACTACTGCAGGGTGATTTGGAGTGTTATCAGCTAACAAGATCTAATGAGAGGCATCATAACCGGATTGTCACCGAGTTCGTAGCGTGGGTACAGCAACAGTGGTTCGCTAGTTTCAAAGTGTGATATACGGTATGGGGAAGGAACAGTACTGAAGAGTAACAAGAACTGCTAGCAGCTGATAAGATTTGATAGGGGGAGTTGGAATGAGGAGGTCACCTTATCCATAACCCGAGACACCGCATTAGCTTGGTGTTGGTTCCAGCAAAGGAAGTGGAGGGGGAGGAGAAGGCGTCGACCATTGCCCTTGTTGTTCAATTGAAGTGGGTTATAGAGCATTACCTACTTACACTACCAAATTATAGGAAATGGAACTCTTTCAATCACTGAGCTGCTCATACGGCGCTGCATTGGTCGAGTCATAACAGATAGAGCATCCGCAGATCCTGCACTCCACGCCTATACTTGCTGTCCGCGCCATAACGCCCACACAATACATGACCTAAAGATGTAGACACAAATGGCAGTTGATCAATACAGCGCTTGCTGAAGTATGAATAATTGTGAGTGTATACTCCCTTATCATTCGTTCTCATCAGTAGTTAAAAGTTCGAAAGAAAAAAATTCTCAAAACTTTCCTGAATTTTCTGTTTCAGGCGTACTACATACTCCCTCCGCCCCCCTCCCGCCTCGTCGACATCGACATCCTACTTTATATAATCCGCTATGTCCGTGTGTGTGTCTGTCTGTCTGTCTGTTGTCACGAAATTCATAGCGCCGGTCTCAGTAGCAGTGAGACATTGGTTCCAAGGAGTATGTAGGGTGTGTGACGGGAACACTATTGGTGGGTGACAGGAAGTGATATCAGATGATAAGATCCGATAAGAGGTGTTAGAAGACAGAGGTCACTATATTCATAACGCGGGGTGACGGCATCAGCTAGCTCTTGATTCCAAGGTATGATATAGGGTATGGGCCAAGAACATCATTACTGGGTGACAAGAACTGTAAGCTGCTGATAAGACCCGATATGCCTATAAGAGGTGTTGGAAGACGCGAGGTCCACCATATTCAATACCGCTGGCGACAGGCAATCAGCTAGTTGCTTTGATTCCAAGGTATGGTAAGGGTATGGGCAATGAAGATTATTGGTGGGTGACAAGAATCGAACCGTGATAAGATTTCGATAAGGGCCGTTATAATGGTGAGGTCATCGTGTCGCATCGTTCACAGCCGCAAGGTCGCCAGCACCGCAGCCATCTTCATTGCCCAATCCCTTCGCTTCATGTTTCACTTCGCACATGAAGCAATACGAGCATCAGGTACGTAATCCATTTGTGAGCGGGCGAGAGCGGGTGGCGCAACGGGTTGGTATGTTCGTAGCTTGATAAAGGCCTTATAGAGGTATATTCCTCCAGAAGAGGCGCAGTGCGCTAGCAGCCGCCTGCTCAGGGTTGCGGAATTCTGTACTACCAGGCGTATTGATCCTACTCATCTAGGAAACGAACTCGAAATTCATAGCAACTCTAGTTGCTGGTGGGAAGTTCATTACCGAGGAGTGATGTAGGAGCTAAGACGGGAACATTATTGTGAGCGACTGAGGCGTTTATAGCTTACAATAGCATCTTAATATGAGCCATCAGAACGGGGATCCGAGTTCCTCGAGCGGGTCACAGCAAATCAGAGAGACGTTAGTTTCAATAAGTGATGTAGGGTAAGACCAGAACATTTATTGTGGTGAGAGGGAGAGTTGATCAGCGGTAAAAGATCTTTATAAAGCGGCGTCGGAAAGGCAGTTATGATGCGGGTTACGCCCAGCAAGTTGACGTTAGTTCTTAAACAAGGGAGGCGTTCAGGGCGTGGTTGAGGCTTTTTCAAAATGCTGTGGATATTGTAGGGGCACATACGAGGACCAGAAAACTGAGTTTCGGCTTTCGCTGCGCGCGTTCTACGAATAAAGAAAAAACGTAAAATAGGTCGATGGTTCGGATCCCACGCGAGGACAAATTTTGCTTTTCTAAATTTCAAATTTTTGGATCCATGTTTGTCTAAATAATTGCCTCTAAAAAACAGTTCACGATGAACGAACAATCCTATTTTAATGGAGCAAAACTGCTTTTTCGTATCGATGATTCGTTTCAGTATCACAGACTCAAGCTCTTTCGGCAGTCTATGCCGGTGCCAGTATGGCACGGGAACCGAATAAAGTCTGGAATTCGTGATCAGGACTATCGATTAACCCGCTGGAGCCAAGTTTTGAGCGAAAAAAATTTTTCCTTGACTTTTTCGGTGTTGGGCCGACCATTGATCGGCAAGCGTGAGCGGACACCTGGCATCTTTCGATAAGAGCGATGGCGTAATCGTGACGCTACGGACATCGACAACCCAATAAGCAAATCCAAGAAAGTCCAAAACAATTGTTTGACTGAATAATTCCGTTTTTAGTGTGTAATAAGTGCCCTGATCACAAATGTAACACCTATTCTTGGCACCGAAAGCAATTTTGGCGAACCAGAATAGCGGTGAACGTTCCCATACATTGGTGGTATATAACGCATTAGTGGAAAGGAGATGTGGCCCCCAATTGTCTAAAATTAATTGACACCACACCAGAAACTCTAAATTCGCAATCAGATCCCTGTAATAGCTCTATGAGGACAACGTCCCAGCAACAATTCTTGTCATGGTGTGAAAAATCGAAACACTTTAATAGCAATGGTTCATGGGTTATAGTCTACTCAGAAATGTCCCCATAACGAAAATATCCGATATATTCATAGCGGCAGACAACAAATGGAAAGCGAGAACAGCGAAATCTAAAACAATGCAAAAAAGCTACGACGCAGGGGAGCCGAACGCATCAACCACACCCTCACTGTCCGATTGCGAACTCCATCTATCCGCTAGGCCCATCCGGTGCTCGGCTATGCTATGCCGTCTATCTTTGATGGAAACCCTTGTCAAGAAGCCGTTCAACCTTTTGAGCACATGACTGCCAAGTTGGAAGCTCACTTAACGGCGATTTTTCGCTTCGATCAAACGGCCTTTATAGGACCTTCACTCAGGCAACTGGTCAAAGTTGCAGGTGCCTAGCCCGCATCATCATCAGACCTACGTGACTGAGATTCCCGTACTTCAAGGGTCGGAAAATAGGCGCAAAAAATCGCGAAAAAAACGAGATAAAAATCACGAAAAAAACCGGCAGTGGAGTCCCCTAGGACGAGTTTTGCTCAAAAGGGCATATGATGCTCTCGAAGGAGAAAGAAACACAAAAAATACAAAAATCCCTTTGCTTTTCCGGCAGAGGTGCCGAAATAGCACAAGTACCGGCCTTTTTCAGGCCAGTGGGATGGGGTGTTTTAAAGCGTCATTTTGCAAAATGCTTTATCTTCTTCTTCATCTAATACTTTAGAATGCCAATCCCCACTGGCCGCTTGAAAGGGCGCGGTACTTTTGCTTTTCGGCACCCTCCTGCGGAAAGCAAAAGGATCTTTTGCTATTTTTTGCTTCGAGGGCATCATAATGCCATTGAGGCAAAAAACTCGTCCCTAGGGACTCCAATGCCGTTTTTTTCGTGATTTTTATCTCGTTTTTTCGCGATTTTTCGCCTTTTCCGCCTTGAAGTACGGGGAATCTGCGTCCACGTAGACGGATAATCGCGAAGACGTAAGGCCCGAACGAAGCACAGATTCCACGATTTTCTTTTCACTCCTTTTGTTAACCTTTCGGAAGCGCGCAGCGAAAAGGAAGCACACTTTTCAGGTCCCTACATGAGCCCCTTACAAATATGCAAAGAACCGGTTTCACAAAGCGCACCACGCCCTGTAACGACGCCTCCCTTGTTAGTTCCAAGGTGTGATATAGGGTATGGGGCAGGAACATTGGAAGCGGGCGGGACTCGAGTAGGTTGAGAGAAAGTGATAGCGATTGTTAGTGAGGCGCTACAAGGAACGTTTGCCACGGTTTGAAGTGGCAACTCCTTGTGCCGCACTCAAGTCGAAACTGATGAGAAAAGGCGCCACACTAACATGCTGTGTCATTCCAATAGTACGCATATAGTGATGGAGCACTTGAATGGGAGGACGGGTATGTTGTTGCACGTGAAACTTATGAAAGATCAGGAATCAAAACATGAATTTAAGTCCACCGCACTTTATTGCGGCATAAGGAGTATTGCAGTGATTACAAGCTAGCGTGTCCAAACTTCCGAATTGCGAATATTTATACCTACTTTAACGAGCGGATTTGTAGCAGTGAAGAGTAAACGCCTAGGGCTGGCGTTTTTTAAGCAGGTACTGGAAACGTGTTCGTGTCATCTACAAGGGATTGATGTATTGACCGACGGGCTTTTCAATCTACAGTGCGCAGCAAAGATGTGGGCCACCAACCTTTGACTCTTCAAGAATAGCTTCTTCGTTTTGGCGAAATGTGAGAACTTCACTATTCGGTTGCATCGGATCGGAGCCATACGTATCACTTACTTTGTGCATGCTGTGTGCGGCTTCACATTTTTTTTTTTGGAAAAGTTTCTTTGTACCAAATTATGTGGACCTAGGAAAAATGAAAATATCTTTTGAGATGAGTCTGACAGCTAGCTCCTCACGAAATTTATACTATTTGTTTCTTGTATCCGCAGGCTCCTTAACAAGTCTCATGGTTGTCTTCGTGTATAGATCGCAAGCAGGCAATTTGTCGACGCTGAGTGGTGATCCGCATTGAATGGCGTGGTTGTTGAAAGATCACGCTGAGCATGATGTACTGCCGTTTTCAACATTATAACAGCCACTAGAACTATATGACAATTCTGGCATACCATAACGCGTTGTGCAAGAACCCTTTTTTGCTGGAATGAGACAACCACGAGCTGCGAGCTATTTGCACAGCAGGCAAAATTTCAGGTAGGGTAATAGCAGCTAATACAGCGAGCCGCTGCTGAAACGATTAATTAGATCAAGCATATGTCGGCATTGTCCCTTTAAAATACTGGAACTAACACTAAGTGGAATTCAGCACTGATAGCCAGGAAGATATGTTTACTCGGTGCGGTGCAGGGGGTAAGTATACCACTCGAGGATCTTAATATAGGTTAGCATCAGTAAAACATGTAACTAATTGTAGAAGTAAAAGATCAAATCAAACGACTGTTGTAGAGTTTTTCACTGGAGAGAATCAAGCACACAAAACTGAAAGAAGTTTCTGTTAACCTTTTCAGGTTAACAAAGAAACGGAACTGCAATCCTGACCAGCTCAGAAAAATGCAGTCGAGATCAAGCAGGGGAATCGGCTAGCAACTTAGAATTAACAATAAAGAAAAGAGTAAGTGACGTGAGGAAGGCTTGACTTATAATCACCGGTATCGACTAAAGTTGACGGTCGTGGTCCCTCTTCCTCGTCAAAAAAGGATGTAAGGCGACAGAACTAGAATACTAAAGCAAGTCTCTGACTTAATTCCCATCATTCCCGACGCCGGGTCTGCGTTCTTAAAGCCAATCTTGACACAAATTCCTCCGTGGAACAAGGAGATTACAATATATTTTCGCCCTCTTTGATCACACTACTTATTTCCCAGAACTAAATGAATCATTGCTAAAGATGTTACGTAATCTGTGCACACACACATTAGTCTATTATCACGTGCGAGACATCTTCAGGTAAGCTTGAGTCGCTGAATGCAATGAGGTGTACCCTATCTAATAACTCGCAATACAAAGCTCGCGCAGAGCAGATAAAAGGTATCAGCTGAAGATTAAATAAGGAGCAGGATTTTATTTCTACAGTACGCGTTTAAGAAATTGTCTGAGACCGGAAGACGCTACTGTCCATTGATGATTATTTCGGTTTGTAGGCGGAAATCAACCGGGAAATGCCTAAATTGGGTTTGACCACAGATCGCCCCCTCCTCTCTCCACACCACTCCATAGGGCGCGGGGGGGGGGGGGGGGGAGGGGGGATGTCGAGAAGATGAAGCAGAGAGTATAAAAACCATTAAATAAAATTACAGAGAGAGTTAATAGATTTAAAAAATATATAGACAAAGGACAACACATATTAAACAGCCAACACGGATACCAGACATATTATTAACAAAAAGGGAAACATGATGCAAACAAATATATGTCTTTGTAATATACAATGGAAGCGCTGATTTACAATATTTGTTTCCGTTAATACATGGAGACGGGTTTCAGGTGAGAGGGGATTAGATCGTTGGTTTTCAGTAGGGCATTCACAAGTATATAGTGATATCAACGCCCCCGCCCGCCCCTGGCTACGTCCAGCCGACATCCCTTAGTACCCAGTCTTTCCCACCAATGTCAATTCTAATTGTTAGGGTGCCATAAATTATGGGAGTAAAACGCTTAAGCTTAATTTGAATGCATTTTATTCTGAGAAGGTACACGACGGACAGCGGCCGCCCCTGCGACCTCTGGCCACCGCCGCGAACCCCCATATCTGGAGGCGTGGTACCCGGAACTTAACTGGGATATACTCTTAACAGCTGCTAAATCGACCCTTGTTAATCAATGTTTTATCCAAACCCTGGTTTTCACACCATCCAGGAAGAAGACTTATCCAATACTAAAGCAAAACCTCCGTCATGGAATAACTTTTAACACATAGACAAATTCTCCCCACATCCCACACGATTTGATGTATTTAGAGAGCAATAAGGCAGTTCCTATGTTCTGGACAAAACTCTAAAGTCTTGCTAATATTCGAACTCTGATGCACGACCGGCTATAATATTCGAGTATAGCAAATCCTGACACACTAGTTTATGGCACGCACAGCGTGTCAGAGTTTTTGTCATCTCTGAGATTACAGAGACCAAACAAGTTATCTTGCGAAACCATATGAAAACTGTTATCTAGAAGATAATACTAAGGTGATCTCCGAATCACACGGGAGACAAAATTAACCAATAACACCTGAGATTAGCTTCAGGTCTTATATCTTGCAGTTGTATAATCTATAAGGGTACCAAATAAGTGAAGCTGCGAGAGTATAGATATATATGCAATCGTTGATCTGGTATGATAAAAGTTCCACGAAGGTGCGTGAGCGATCTGTGCACCTGAGATGATAATCTCTGGTTACAAGCAGCACAGATCAGTGCGAAGATATGTCGAGCGATAATAGCAGACCATCCAAAGGTCGAGCACTTTCACTCATCATTGACGAGGTCGCTCACTATCACATCACAAGTAACACAAAGCGCGCAGAATGGTATATGTGTCAGGAGCGCGAGGTAATTTTAGGACCGTTCATTCAGGCAACATCAAGGACCCGTAAATCTACAAAATTGATCAAAGCATTACTGTTCAATATCTCTAAATAAGAGCTACAACAACGCATGTTCCTTCAAAAGATATTTTTATTTTTCGTAAGCTCGGCGATGCATACCATATTATGTATGTATTCATGGTACAAAAGAGAAGTCTGTCACACGAATATAATATATAATAAACATCGAAGTGCTCATAAATGCTGCGAAGTTGATATAGTTATAAAGCGAAAGATCTAACATCTACCTATAGAGGCAAAAAATGCAGGAAGGGGTTAATGCAGGTTATTTTTGGACTTAGCGCCTTGAGCATTTTACATGATAATTAAATTTTGAACGTTGGAAACCCGGTTTGAAACAATCCAAAGGATTACCGAGGTAATAGAAACTCAGGAAGTTTTTAATGACCGCCATTCCAAAAATCAGCTAAAGACAATTTTGACATTTTGCCGGGCAGCTAACTTAAAGTATGCTTTAACTGAGCAGAGTCCAATTTTAGAATATCAGCTCCTAAACATTGACAAAACCAGTGGTAATGGAGGCTTTCCCCATTGGAGTTTGTTTAATGCCTGCATGCCACAAATTGAAACCAGGTAATCCGAATGTGATCAATAGCAAAAATTATATACCTGGATTTAAAGTATGAGTGGTTTCCGAAACAAAGAATATGATAGCTGTTAACTGTTTTGCCATAGAAAGTATTTGGCAGAATCCTATCGAAAGGTTATTTGAACCAGACTAGCCGGTAGTGGTAGGTTTGATAATTACGCTATGTGAAACTCCAAGAAGGGCGGTTCTATATGCGGTGCCGGACTTAAGATGTTTAACTTCTTCAATGAGTAGAATCCATCGAATCATTATCTAAGTTTTCGCATTGGATTTAAATACTTCTATGATGGTTACGAGAAGCTAACAATAGAACGGGTGACCAAAATCAGTGCCGTAAGTGGCAAACTGCTTAGGCGATAAAAGTACCGAGGAAATTGCAAAGGTGCCATCCCCATGTTGATGAAATGCTGAATTCATCAATGTATGATACGGAAATTAGTAAGAAAATGGAGAAGCACGATGACATTGGCTTATCATATCTTATGGCGAGGCGTATTTATGCAGTAGGTACTATGGACTGGATAATACTACGAAAACCATTTGGTAAGCTGGACTTATATGGAAATAATAAGATCGCAAAATAAATGGGATCTAAAACTTGGCAGTAGTAAAACAATTTAATGCCAACATATCAGATTGAGTTGGGCGAGAAGAGTAAAATTGATATCTTGAAGAGGGGGGGGGGGGGGCGACACTGACAGTTAAGGATTAACAAACGAAGGTATATCGGCGTATCATTGGGATTGGGCCTACACCTTTAGAAAGGCAATGGGTTAACAATTGCCTTAACACGGTATATGGTAAATCGTAAAAGATGGGTTAACGAGCACGCAATATCCAACAGATACTTTGTATCAAAGAAAAATAAATCAGATAAACACAAATCTTTTAAGAAATGAAAAAAGTATTTTTACGCCATGTGCAATCGCTGCATCAAATCATTTACAGGATCTCCAGTGACGAGTGAGAACCAATAAGTAAAAGCCCTCGTAAAGGTGAAATTAGTTGGACGATATTACCTCAAAGCAAGACTTTTGCTTACGGCAAGTATACTTTGAAGGGTAGGTTAAAATAGCTTGCGGGCGTTACTGTAACTATCGAAAAAGGCTCTAGACAATCACAGGTGATAAAAGAGATGGTGAAAGATGGTCTTAATAGTATTCGAAAATGGAACGCTGATAGCGCTAATGGTACTCGCTGATGAGCCTACATCGTTTTGGAACGGAAACAATCAAAAGCAGCTTGATATGGCTGGTATATCATGTATGCGCCGACTGCGCTCAATTATCACCACTGTGCTGCTACATAATGCAAAATCATTGAAGATGGTTTGACATGAGAGTTATGGCGGTAATAATGAGAATCATAGCAGCGGTTCGTATTAAAATATGTAAGAGTAGAATATGCAGGCAGGTAATTACCACAACATAAATAAAGGAGGCATAACGATTTTCATTTTAAATGCTGTAGGTGGCAGGTACGGTACTCGAAAACCTGGTTTCTTATAAGGTAAGATGATGGTTTTGGAATTTTATGGAGGTACTGTTAGTGCTAAAAATTTAATTCATATGAGTAACTACTGATGATTCCCTTTCGAATGGCAAGATAGCTGGAAACGGTAGCCAATTACAACTGGGTTCGCTTTATCTAAACTGGTAAACGCAAATTACGAGAATGGAAGTAGAAGCTAAAGGTAATAACAATGCATTCTTTCCAAAGTGACTAATATCCTTAAAAAGAAGCTACTGGCACTACAACAGAGGCTCCGGAGGGAATGAAAATTCAATTTAGAATGCGTTCCAATTCAAATCCCAATGGCAATGCGACTTCAGCAATATCGTAATTGATGGGTTATGTTTAACCAAAACTACACCAACAAAATGTTACAGGTGGTGGCTGTTCAGTCTTAGATTTGAATACATCATAATAACCGAGGTTAGTTGGTGGTAAGAATTAAATAAACTCAATGTTAATAATCACAAATACGCCCACTGTTTCAAAATCTCAAGGAGCTTTACCTTTACACTAAATGGCAGCAAGCTTCCTTCAGTATGAAACTGGGGACCAACCCCACATCAGCTACAAGAGCTTCACTTACAGCCGGCATGAATGGGCTACTGTTGATGGCGTAAATTTGTTAGCAAACTTATAAGAATTATAACGCTTTAACTATCTAAAAGAAAGGTTGCATTCAGGTGAATGGCAACCTTCTTTATTTAAAGGCGGTCATACGCATAAACTATCTTAAATGGCAGTCATTTTCTAAGGTTCGACGGCGCTTGTCCTATGTTTAAATTTTCTTTTGGAGAGTGGTGCTCGCATATAGAATAAGTTTTTCCATTATATACGAATCGACACCAACAGGCTTATGCAAGACTGAACAGCCCATGGTGATGTGGCGTAGGGTAAAGCAAAGCGAGATTGGAATCGTAAACTTCTTTTACCAGAAAAAAGAATAAGGGCAGCCCTATCGTCACAGTCGCTGTATTGAGAAAAAAGTGTTTCTTCCGCGTGATAGTCGTTTTCCTTGCCAAAGTTTTCAAATCAATCATCCTTTCATATAGAAAAGCATACCGGTAATGAGCGCATCAAGATTAGTCTATTGCCTTTTTTTCTGTTTATCGCCGCTGACCATTTTTTTGAGTATGCGTAATCAAACGAGCCATAGGTTTTCTTGCTCACGGATGTTTGGAAATAGATCTTCAAAAATCGACCACAGGATAATTGCAAAAATCTTTTCGACTTCTGAATTGAGCTTGATGTTGAAGTGATAGACCTTATGCTTGTAGCTAAACGTATTGGCTTTTCATCAAATAATCCTCAGCTACCAATTCGGCATACGGGTTTTACCTTCATAGAAAATGCTGTTTTCCTTGCAGTACAGAATGCTAAGCATCCTGTAGGGGAACTTTATTTAAGTCGGCATAGGCCATAATCATGGCGGTTAAGGCACATGTATTTTATGCTGGTACTCACAAAGGGGATATCGGAATATGTCCGTCACTCGTGTAACATTAGAAGATAATCTGTTGTCCCCGAAATCGTCAGCCGGGCATCATATCCCTGACTTTCCTAGAAGAAACCATTTATAAAAAAGTATAAACGCTCATAGTATTTCTTTTTTTGGAACTGATAAGGCCTGGCCTGTTTTTTCTGATGAGCTGGTAATAGAGCCAGTCGTTTAGCTGATGATTCTTTTTATAAGTCAGTACATGGTATCCAGCTTATCGCCACGGCTACTTGCCGCTGGTTTACCTGTTTGTAGCAGGACTTGAATGTACATCTCCGATAAAGTCGGTATGCTGTATCTACAAATAATGGAGGATCGATCTGGCAGGTTGAAAACCGTGTCGTTATAAACCAAAACTAATGTTTAATAGGCTATTGCGTTGGCCCATGAGCTTGATGCATTGGGTCAACAGCAGGAAGAGGGAGAGTGTACCGAATATTTTAAGCAAACGGTTCATAGCTTGTTAACGTTTTGTTAACATAAATATATCACAATACACATAATCAACATGCGATGTATATTAGCTTTCAAGCCTGATTTTTTTATAATAATCAACAAATTAACACCGCCTTACATGGCCGGCTTTACTTTGTCCGCCATAATATATTTGGTTAGTATTTATACGCTTTAGGGTTTAGTTGAATAATAAAAGCCCCGTGGATGCCCAGGGCTTTTGTTTTAGAAATTCTTACTATTTTTTCCAGCATTTCGCGACGTATATTTTGCATGTCAACATACTAAAAAACCGTCTAAACAATCCGAAAACTTAGGGTATATGTTGAAGCATTATGATCTTTGCATTCAGGTTCATGTACTGGCCTTAACAATACCGGGATCTTTTCATGTGTGAGTTTTCCTATGTCAGAGAATGACGCTGTCCAGATTTTTAGGCGATTTCACTGCTTTCAATCAGGCAAGTCTTTATCTATTGCCGAAGAGTACTGCTTTGAACTTGTTTTTTTGGGTTGACATAAGTTGCGCAAGTTCGTAATCAATAAGTGATTCTTGGTGATCGTAATCTACAATCATGACTTGGAGAACTTTGAGAAATTTTGCTGATAAACTCACCGGGCCGAACATGTAGCGGTATTGCGGATTATCAGCAGGTATTTTAAGATTCCTTCCACAGAAGAAAAAAGGGGCAATGGTTTTTGCTGATATCTCCTTACGGATCCAGGATCTGCCGAGTTCAATTCCTTTTCTTAAATAGGATAAAAAGTTCTTTGATTTGAACAGCTGCGGATAAGTAAAACCCACGGCGGCCCATTGTATTCAGTATCTCAATCGCCTTTACCGATTTATAGGCACCTACAAATGTTTTGCAGGTCCTTGTCCCAGGATGAAAAGGTGTTGTAATATATATCGTAATTGTCCCTAGGCTCAATTTTTATTTGTTACGCTTCACAACCTCTCTGAACGTGAATTTCCTCTAGCCTGCCGATCTCTCTTAAAATAATTTGGAAAATATTGGGCGGTAGGGGTGAGTGTACACTATCAATAGTTTTTCTCCTGCCAAACTCTAAGCCCTCCAGTTGTTCAACCTCCTCAACCGATCCTGTTTGCGGTCAGTTCTTCCAATGATGGCCTCAAAAGGTTTTTCTTTATTTTAAAGAAGGTTGATCCGGTGAAAAAGTTTTCTTTTCCTCATCCAGTCCGGTTCCCCCAGGGCATAAGTACGACCACCCTCAAGAAAATCAAGTAGCTTATTTTGGTGTTGTTGGCCGTAAGAAATGTCCTCTATATTGATAGGTTTCCCAATTCTTACTTTGGATTTTGAGGCCTTGCTTGTTTCAGATTCAGAAGGGAAGTTTGGCCGTTCTTAAGTAAGGGTGGATGAAGCTGAGTAATATTAAGACAGTACGCCATTGTTGCCATGAAAGTATATAGGATCACTACCGGAGTTTTGAGCGTGCAAGCCAGACTTGCCTACCACACGGATCGCCAAAGCTGCGGTGATCTCCCTGCTTGTCGAGACTGAACGTTGATACCTCGCCTGCCAGGGAAATCCTATAGGAATACATTCTGCAGCAGGTCAAATGTAGATTTAGTCGCGCTGATACTGGAAGAGTGCTGTACATTTCAAAAGGATTTACGGCGACGAAAAAAATTCGCTCCAGATTTGGAATTTTTTTTAAGGATGAAGTTGACCATTACCTTTGCTTCCGGGCGTACTGTGCAAAAGCTTCACCAATGCAAGTCCCTCAACACCACCGTAAGGGTGATTGGCGTATGCGCTATAAACCCGCCTGTTGTTTGTATGTTTTGAGATCTCTTCATCAAAATCAATACTTTACGCCAATAGTTTCCAGTATTTTATGAAACGAATTCTAACCACTTGAATGCTGATTTTGAGAGAATACTTCTGTTGATGTCATTGAGTTTCAATCATCTCCATGAGTAAGGCCGGCGAGGCCGGGTACCCAAAGCTTAATCATCTTGGTAGCTTTTGCGAACTCCTGGTGGTTATGATCGTCATTAAGATGTCGGTTTTTAAAATTATCCAATCTCAAAAGTTAAGGTTTATATTTTATAACATAGATTGTAAAATGTTAAAAAAGTAAGCTAGGCTGATTGAGTTGGTTATTTTGCAAATATCTGAAACGAGCTTCACGACCATGAAGAAATGGATGAATACTTATTGGGTTTGAGTAAACGGGAAGTTTAAACAGGGATCTACTGGTGCTCATGCTTAACATTGTGGTGATTGGTCTTATACTTAGTGCCTTATCATTATTAAAATATGAGGTTGCGAGGATACATAATGTCCGGCAGCGATCCGGCGATTGGTATGTATGTGAAAAGCGTAGCGAGTAGCAGACCTTTTAAAGGAAACAGATCTGAAAAGAGGGTAGACGTCAAGCACAATTATTCCATTCTATTTTTGGAACGCCCAATGGCCAATTGGAATTAAGGAGTGGAAGCATTGGGGCTTTCGGAAAAGCAGGCAGCTGCGATATTGAAGTACCTTGCTAAGGGCGGACGTTTCAGAAAACCGATGACTGCAATAAGATGTATACCATTAGCGATCAAGGTTTGGCGAACTAATTTTACGCTTATGTCCGCATAGCACTGCTGACGCAAAAATATATCCTGAAAAAGGAAACATATAAGAAAGTAAGCCAAGGCTGAAATTATTCGACTGAACGGAGCAGATCGCCTGGATCTGAGGAAATCAGAGGGAGGTTGGGCCCTGAACCTTGCAAAAAGGATTATTAGCTATAGGCAAAGATTTTGGTGGTTTTTAATAAAAGGGGAACAGCTGCATGGAGGATCTTTGGATTGGATTCTTTTGAAGTTTGAAGGAGATCAGGGAACAAAATAACGTAGAGATGATTAAAATTGAAGAAGATCAATATAAAACAGCAGTATTGAAGATTTTGTTTAAGCATCATAACTTATATAAGGTAATAAAACAAGTAAACGCACTGTACAATATAGAAAACAACAATGGAAATTATAAGTAATATTGCAGACTTAAAACAAGGTGCCATTTAGATCCTGAAACCAATGCCAGGCTGGCTCCTATTTTTACTTTTTAAGAGATATTATGATCGTATCAAAAATAAAAGCAGCTGGTAAAAAAACGGGGAAACAAATTTGTTACATGAATTTCCCAAAACAAGGGATAAATTTAAGGACATTACCCCTATACTTTAAAAAGACCCGGGTTTATGCAAAAGAGATTATCACTGGCCTTGGCGACTCGGCTCCGGCGTTGGAGATTGATGTGGTGCGCAGGTATTGAGAGGCAGGGATTTGTATTTGGCCGTCACTGGCCAGCTTTTAAAATATTCCTTTGTGCCTATACGCAAAGCACAAATTGCCCTATAAAAAATTAGCCAGTCATATGATCTAGAATATGGGCAGTGCACTAATAGATTCATGAAGATGCTTTGCTCGCAGGGCAAAAAACGGTAATTGATCATACACCCGACGATTATCTGGCTACAGGGGTACTGTAGTTGCCGCCTCTAAACTGTCATAGAAAAGACGCACGCCGCGAGTGTGGCCGCAATATTCTTTTATTATTTCCCTTGATTTTTTGAATGAGCAGGCAAGATTGGAGCTTATATGAGATCAGGTGTTCTTCCCCAGGGAAACTTGCTTATCAGGGTATTAATTGTGAATGTCTGGTATATACAATGCACACATACCTATTTGCAATAAGTAAGACAAGTATAGAAAAACTGCTAGTCATGATAAATAATAATTCTTACATATTTCAATTGCTGGCAAAAGCTCACCGTGTTTCAAATGACAAAACCACTGGTAAAATACTCAGTTTGACCGTGTATCTATGAAGGCCCCGAGATAAGAAGAATTTGGGAGATGTATTCCAGGAATTCATCACCACAAAATATCCCTGCAGAAGTCGACAGACAGGGCTAAGTATTTCAGACAAAATTTAAGATAATAACTTCCTGATGAAGCGCATCTATATCTATCTTTTAAAAACAGGATGATCTTTGCCCAAAGGATGGGAGGAGGTAGTACTGGTTAAAAAAGATGATGAGAATATTTGCTGGCAATTGTAACATGTCGCACCCCGAATTTGTACCACTTTTCCCTATGATCGCATGACAAGGCGCTTCAGGTTTTATCCACGGTAAAACAAAGAACCGCTCGAATCTTAATAGCTTACCATCGAACTGAAGAAGATCCATAACAAAATGGGCGCAATGTACCTATGATTGTACAGGGTTGGTGTTTTAAGTTCAGATAATGCAGGATCGAAATCGATCCATTGGACGGTTTCAAATCAACCCGCCAGCCTGATATTTTGGTAAAGTAATGCGCTACGCAGCGGCTTAAGACACAACTAGAAAAGGAAATATTTGAGAACACTGATAAGATCCTGTTATCATCTGGCTATTATCTAATAAAGAAAGGAAAGACATTCTAGAATCGTAGCACGAGGCGGTTATTCGTTTTTAAAGAGAGACCATGCGCACAGAACACGAAGTTCCCATTCGGCACAAGATTGAAAACGAGATCATTCCGGTGTATAACATTAGGAGATAAAAAGTCTCACATTCTGGTAAGTTTCGCTTATGACACCAATATACTGGAGGGGAGGGGCCGTAGTACATGGGTCAGGTTAATCGAGATCGATGGTAGTGATGTTGGATTTAGGTACCCCGATCTGTTGAGCAGAATTCCCATATATCTTCGAGTAGATTTGTAGAGGTCATCGCTCCCCATCACCCAAATATCAGTTTTTTTTCCAACTCAACAGCAGCTTAGACACATATTGTCGCGGTCCACAATGCTCCCAACATTGTAAGATCTCAATAGAATATTCAGTTGTGATGATGTCACACTTTTTTACCGGTCCTTCCCGATTGATTTGTCGTCTAAATAACCAGCAAATTACAGTTGCGATGACGTAAATTAATGCGAGGGTTGATGTTTCGAAAAACAAGCTCCAATAGTTTTACAGCAGTGAGTAGCAGCGCAACAATTTTCTGATGGAAAGCTTCGGTGGCGATACAATTACAGACAAACTTTTTTTTCCCACACTAAGGGAGCCCTTGACCCGAATAATGAGCCATGTGCCTTGCCTGTTCTTCTATTCAATTTCAGGCAAGGCACTATACAGCCGTTTTGTGCTCATGCTCTAATGTTTTGATTCATTCCTTAACAGAGAGAGAGAAGAGAGAATAACTCATGCATTTTGTAGGATACATTTTTGTGTATAGGCACACCCCAGTAATATGCAGGAACACGACGAGACCAGAGCATATAATACGCCTGAGGGACTCGTAGCTTGCGCTGGCGCCATTCAAAATAGGTATGTCGGTGGCGGTAATCAAAGCCAGGTTGAGCCAATGGAAGGGGTAAATGTGTAATTCGCCTTTGTTGAGGCTTTGAGTTGGTAGCCACACCTACTTTTAGCCATAGCGTCCGACGGAAAATATAAACGCTCGAATAGCATCCAGCAAGCCCATACAACCCATGATGCCAGAGTTCGGGATATTGCAGTCCGGGCTTCCTTTAATAAAATGATAGGATAACTACCGTAGGAATAAAACCAAGTTGAGAAATGGCCGAACTGAATTGCGGCCAGACCAGGAATAAGTCAGCGTGAACAACAAGCGTAAGAATGCTTTCCCGGATTAAATCCTGTTTTTAATTGCTGGATTAATTTCAACTTCTGGTAATGGTTTTCATTAATAATGTAAGTATTGTTGTGGTTTTGGTCGTTACAGCTAAAAAAAAATAAAAAAACTTTATTGAAGGTATTTGACAGGTCTAAAAAATAAGGGATAGGTAATGAACTAAATACCATTTCGTTCTCTACCAAAAAGCGAGATTTTTAAGTGTGGTTCTATTGTTTTTATTGTTTCATAATTGCCTCAATTCAACAATCAACTAATGTTGATAACCATGGATGATTCTGTAGGATAAATAATTTTAGTATCTCAGAAAATCAGGAACTGATCAGAAAGATGGGAAAGATTCACGAAAAAAAATATTAAGACCGAATGTCGAGGAATGGATAAGCTCAGGCATTTTCCGGTAGCTGTTTTTTAAAAAGCTAGGTGGAGCTTGGACTTATGGAGTATTAGTCCGGAAAATTATGGAGGGTCTGGTTTTTGGCTATCAGGAATATGTAGGATGTAATTGTGGAGGTACTACAGGTATGTGGCTCAATTGGGTTGTCTGTGGCTGCACATAATTCATTATGTACAGGACTATATTTTGGGGCTTTTGGCAAATAAAGAGAGCAAAAACCAAAATGGCTTCCCAAAACTTGCTACAGCAAGAGTGGATAGGCGCATGGGGCCCTTACGAACAAATACGGGATCAGATGCCATTGAGGATGATGACCACGGCGTTTTGGATAGGAATGAATATGTAATCACGGGGCCAAGAACTGGATACCCATGGTAAATCAGAATGTTGCTCGTGGTAAAGGAAGTAACAGAGAGAAGGGGGACATTCGAAGAT
>MU912242.1:28563-62063 GCA_036418165.1 Cooperia oncophora | reverse complement strand
CGAATGAGCAACTACTGAAAGTGAGAAAAGTGTGTGTCCTGTTGATCAGAGGTACATATATGAGATAAAAACAACGGTATAGAGGTATATATGAGATAAAAACAACGGTATACTTTTAGAAATATCACATTTCATCGAAATGATGAATGAGCGATGCTGAAACTGAGATGGATGTCCCTTGATATAGGAAAACGATGTACATACGAGATAACAATCACAGTATATTACTAGAGTTATTACAACTTCAACGAAATGACGGATGAGCAATTGCTAGAATTGAGATGAAGTGCACTTGTGTGACTTGTTGATATCTCGTATACTTCCAATAATTCCGAGCAATCAGCCTCATGCATAATCCTAAAAAGAACTAAACCTGCTGTACTACTTACTGCACATGTAACAACATCAGATGTGACATGCATACCTTTCAACGGGAGTTATAAATGCTGCTGCCCACGTGAGTATATCATATCTACGAAGGACGAAGATTTTCCTTCTGAAATAACCACTTTTTTGCGATAAGATGGTTCATATTAGTCATAAAGCTTAACCAGTAATAACTGACGATAACAACATAAGCCTGTCACCTTGCCTGCGATCAGCTTAGCTCGCAAAAGGGAGCAGTTCACAGAGGTACAATATAAAGGGAGCTCTGTGCGCTCCACTGTGTCAACACAACCTTCAACGCTTACAAGGGAGGTCGTTCAGGGCGTGGTGCGCTTTTCGAAAACGGTTTTTTGCATATTGTAGGGGCTCATGCAAGGACCTGAAAAGTGTGCTTCATTTTCGCTGCGCGCTTCCAGGAAAGGTAAAAAACGAGTGAAAAGAAATCTTTGGAATCTGCTTCGTTCTGGGCCTCTATACGGCGTAGGTCACTTGCAACTTTGACCAGTTGCTGAGTGGGGGGTCCTTATAAAGGGGCCGTTTGAATCGAAGCGAAAAATCGCCGTAAGTGAGCTTCCAACTTGGGTCATGTGCTCAAGGGTGAACGGCTTCTTGCAATGGTTTCATCAACGATAAGAGCGCTAGCACAGTCGAGCATCGGATGGCCTAGCGGATAGAGTGGAAGGTTTCGCAATCGGACAGTGAGGGTGGGGTTGATGGTTCGGCTCCCCTTGCGTCGTGGCTTTTTGCATTTTTTAGATTTCGCTGTTCTCGCTTCCATTTGTGTCTGCGCATGAATATAACTCGGATATTTGCCATTTATGGGCACATTCTGAGTAGCTGTACCTCATGAGTCAGTGCTATTCAACTATTTCGATTTCACGCACCATTGAACAAGATTGTTGCTGGACGTTGATCCTCATAGGCTATACAGTGGATCTGATTGCGAATTTAGTAACTTCTGGTGTGGTGTCAATTATAGACAATTTGGGGCCACATCACTGAATTCGTTATGTACACCCATGTAGGGAACGTTCAGCGCTATTCTGTCGCCAAATTGCGTGGACGCCAAGAATAGGTGTTATATTTGTGATCAGGGCCACTGATTACCACTAAAAACGAATTTTCAGTCAAAACAATTGTTTTGACCTTCTTGGGTTTGCTTATTGGGTTGTCCGGTGTCCGTAGCGTCAACGATACGTCATCGCTGTTACGAAGATGTGAAACTCCGCTCACACTGCCGACCAAATGGTCGGCCACCTACAACCCGAAAAAGTCAAAAAAAATTTTTCGCTCAAAACTTGCTCCTAGGGGTAATCGACAGTCCTGATCACGATTCTAGACTTTATTTTCGGTTCCAGTGCCATCTGGCACCTGGCATAGTGCCGAAGAGCTGAGTCTGTGCATACTAACGAATTCGAACGAAAAAGCAGTTTTGCTCCATAAAAGTAGGATTGTTCAGTTTATCGTGAATGTTTTTGTTAGGACCAATTATTTAGACAAACATGGATCCAAAAAATGAAAAATTGTAGAAAAGCAAAATTTTGTCCTCGGTGGGATCCGAACCATCGACCTATTTTTTACGTTTTTTTTATTCGTAGAAGCGCGCAGCGAAAATGAACCTCAGTTTTCTGGTCCTCGTATGTGCCCCTACAATATGCACAAGACCATTTTGAAAAAGCTCACCACGCCCTGAACGACCTCCCTTGTTAGATTAATGAACCATGTTGCGTAGCGATGCCTGTACGGGTACAGTTCTTCGCGTCCTTGGTGACGAGCCCTTGGTCGCGATTTCTAGCAAGGAAAAAGTCAGTCTGCGTTCTGGTACTCTCGTAGAAACTGATAAGATGTTTCGCGTCTACAAAAGTTTGAATTCACTATGACTAAGGCTATGGGCTTCATCATACTCGAGGCTTCGTTCTCTACCGGCGTTACGTGACCCATAACCCGAAACCACCATGAGAACTGTAGCCATCTCTTGTAGCACCTACGTGCCCATTAGGTCACCAGCGACAACGGCAAGTTCCATTAACGGTATCTCAGCTTTGTTACCCTCGAGCAGGGACCAGAATTAGCCCCTGGATCTGGCCCTAGGAAATGCTGCACACAGTTTGCAGAGCATACGTAGAGACGAAATGCTACACTCGTTGCTCGAGAGCGACTACAGTCTTCAACAAGCTGTCAAAACGTCCCACGCTTGCTATCAAGTCACAGAAAGATCGAGAGACGAACAACCACGCCATTGGTAATCCTGGGCTTGCCAGATAGTGGCTTCAAAGCCGTGATCGGTGCCTCTCGACATGCAATTAAACCACCCTGTTTCTCGCACAGCACAGAGGTCTATACTTTTTTGCTAGCCTCCACTAAGTCACATGATCTACCACCAGCGCGTTGCTACGCGGACCTTCCTCACGCTGCACGACTTCTGAACGAGCTTGGTTGCCCTCCCCCCTCCCTTATGCCGTCTTTGTACCGGCTCGCACACTTCCCACAGTCGTCGGGCCTTGCGCGTGGATCCCGCGGACGCCGCAGCATTGACTCGGAAAGTATATGGCATGATTAAACATATTTGATGTGACATGGGTGTTCATAGGCAAGCCCGTCACGAGGCTTGTCACCTGCTTTCGAATGCCCGCGGTGGTTAGCCCACAGGAGTGGGCACCTCACGGTGACATCGCATGAAGGAGCGGGCTTCCCCATCTTTGACGGATACATAGGTATGTCAATAGAGTATGGAATGCTGTTCACAAACGTGGAAACAAAAATTGCTACCTGCATCTCACAAGCGGGTCATGAGTAATCAGACTGCTGATTTTTTTGGAAACATGTCACCTGAGCGCCTGTAATGAGGACGACAGGCATCTGTACTCCAAGCGGATGTGATGTCCGAGTTCAGTGGTTAAATTTCTTCCAGGTATGAAGCTGTGGAAGTCGCGTTTCTGACCAGAGCAACGAAAAATATCAGTAAAGGATGAGAATACAATGCTGGACATGATCATACTTTCACGTGTGATTCTTTGGAAATCTTGAAACATATTGAAAAAGTCTCCGTAGTGATAACATTGTTAGATACAAATGCGATTTTGCTCATCAAGTCCGAATTCAGTTTTCTTAAAAAGAGTCACCTAGACTATTTGGCATAATCGTGCTTCCACTCAACAAATCACTTAATTAAAGGCACGTTCCGCGATAAACTAAGGCTAGAACCTCATAAACGTGCATGATGATCAAGCAGGCAACAGTAGAGGATATGCTGCTTTCAAAAGTTGAAAAACAGCAAGCAGAACGCACGACGCTCATGTTTTAGGCCCATTGGCGCCCGATAGGCCCATGCCGGCCTCCGGTGACCGTGTCGTTGTGACATTGCCATTGCGCTCTACCAATCCGCAGTTGATTTTGACCACCTTACGCTCGTCCGGTGATCATGATCAATTGAAATAAAGAGGGTCTTATTGCGGGCGCTTTTTCGTGGTTCCTTCTCTTCAATAAGTCAACAATCACAGGGCAATTCTATTTTTGAACTGTATTACCTATGAAGTGTGGTCGCGGGAATTGCCTTCAAACAGCGAAAACACAACATAACGAATAAATCGATAATCCAATTTACTGGGCCCCATCTCTTCACATGACTTGAGAAATGCGATTGTCCATGCTCAGATGGAGCTTATCGATAAGCGCGCAACCAACCCGGTGCCACGCAATAATTGCCTTCTTGAGGTCACCCACATCAGTAATCGAGCATTATCGGCTTAAATCTCCGGACCATAAAGCCTGATACATTTTGGATTGGTTTGAGGTCGGCGCTATTCGTCGGCCAAGGCAGAAGAGCGACTTGGTGGCGGTCGAACCAGGCCTGGGTGGTACGCTGATGTGAATCGGTGTTTTGTTTTCTATAAAAACAATGTTTTCGTTTCAATTCAGAGACTAAAAAGGAAGAAGGCAGAGAAGCATGATATCCAGGTAATCTGAAGAGCTCGCCTTTGACGATAGAAAGCAGAGCTTCAAGCGTCCTGCTGATGTGAATGCAGCCCATAGCATGAGAACGCCTCCTTCGAAGTTTTTCTCAGAAAAATAACTTCCTAGCACTTGCTAGTAAAACCGATACCGTAGGCAAAATGTTTTTCAACAGAGAACGTAAGCTAAAGAAGGAGAAAAAACAGCGATAAACAGACAAACCATGGGGCACACAGGCGAAAAGAAAACCAGCCCTAACGGTTCCACAAGCCCTGGTTATTTTTGGATATGCGTTGGTCCCTCTCGGAATTTCATAACGGTATCCTTTTGCCATCACCTAAAAAGGAGAAACTTTTAAGGAATCCGAGGTTATGCCAAATAGTCCAGATGACTGCTTTTCAAAAGAAATTAAGATAAAAATATTCAATGCTCTTGAAATAAAATTTGATCTTGATGAGCAATCTGACTCGGACATACTTGATATATTCTCATCATAGAGATTCTTTAAAAAATTTATAACGGATGAGAGATATCAAGAGTGTCAGGTGGAAATCTAATTATGTCCAGCAGTACAGATCCGTCTCACAACGACTTTCAGTGATCGGAGATAACGTCCAAAAGTTGGAAGGGCACTGGACAGAGCGCAGGCAGACGTTTTGTAAAGTGCGATTACACTGCTTGTAATGAATTTAACGAATTTGTCGAGATTACTTTGCAGGCGAAGGTCATGGTTAGTGAAGGTGCTTCAGTTGTACTGCGATAATAATTTATTCTATGCGTATCATGTCACGTATTCGACCTACCCACGCTGATGAAGCGCCTTCCCGAAAGAATATCAAAAATACCTACAAAAGAGGATGAAGCACAATGCTCATACTGACGGGAACGAACTCTCATGCTAGCGTTTCCAGTCTGAGCGACTCCAAACCGAGAGAGTCGCTCTTACCCTACGACGATCCTCAGGCTACTAACCTGCTTATGTGTCATGAGAGCATTGCATGTGCATAGAACCCTTTCAAACATTAACAGCTCATAACCCGCTTGCGAGATGCGAGTGGCAATTTAGTTCGCCTCTTTGCAACCGTAATTCTGGATACCGCAACACGTACGCCTTCATTCAAAAGATCAAGTCGTCAGATGGGATAAAAGCTCGGCACCACCGGGTATTCCGTCCGACCCATTGAAACGAGCGCAAGGCTGAGACCTGGTGGTTCTACTAGTGTATGTATATTTTAACATATCCTCAACTCCTAACACTCCTCGCTACTCGACTGTGATTGGGCGGGCGTTCTGTCATTAAGCTATAACCTGCCCTGCGTTGCTTCGCTTCACCTTCATTCTCATTTTTGTGACTAGCTCAGCACAATATGTGCTTTTGACTGCAGAATACTCAGGCAGTGACTTTCAAATCCATGATAAAAGACTGATTCGCTGAGCTCACGCAGAAGTTATTTGCGGCCGTTGTTGTGAGCGGAGATTTTCGTTCGTTCTCATCTTGCGAGATCACATTAAAAGCTGTCACTATCCAACCTTGAGAAAAAGCATGAAGTAAGCGCAAGACCATACTTTCTAGCTCTTCATCGAGATCATCGAGCTTCCCTTGTGAATGCAAATTCTCTTGCGAGTTGTAGAATTCCTAAACCTAAATTCTTTGGGAAAAACATTGTATTCACACGAAGCTAGGCATTTCAAGGGGGCTCCGTTACAGCGTCGGGGATCGCCATCAAATAGGATAATACGACCAATTCCCTACGCTTTGGGAGAACCATTAGCACATTTCTTTAGCTGGGAAAGGTAGACCCACTATAGCGAGGGAGACTACCCGGGCTCGATCACCTTGTATCTAAGATCTTCGGGGACTTGGTTGGTCGAATTTCCCAGTTTCTTTAAATATTGACGATTTATGCATAAATTGCTGAAACATGCGACACTTGACACGATAATAAAGCTTCACATCAAAGCTAGCAACGATAACGAATCTCCAAATCACTTTGGCTGCTACTGCATGGACACAATTGCAATCATCTTTTTTTGCTGTTCACATTTCGCCTTCGCTTTGTCTACCAGTCGTGACTTCTCACATCCAGTTCTTGTGCTCGAAAACCCATTTTACTTAACACGTTGACGACGAGCCGTTTTTTTTCATGAATTGCCCGTGGGACGGCACGTTTTTCTTCGTAGAAACTTAGTAATTTTTGAATAAATGAATGGCTACGGTCAAAGTGTTCGAGAAATGCAAGATTACGAATGTTTGACGCAATTTAGCTTTATTGCTCCAATCTTCCAAAACCAGGTCATTTTTACCAACTTCTTCCTCTGGAGGCAGATTTGGCTGAAAATTTGTCTGCCGGGGTAGTTTGACCTCCTAAAGATCATTATTGCATCCCCTTGGCCCAGAATGTTTGTTCTTGAACTAATTTTATGAAAAGAAAATGAAACAATTGCGCAGATTTTGAGTTATATAATAACTGTCGGACAGCATTGGGTGACGCCGTCCCACAAGACAAAGTGGCTTTCGTCCACCATTGACGGAAATCGTCGTCAACGCATTAAGTGGATATGATATTCTTGTTTAGGGGGTCGAACTACCCTAGGGACAAATTTTCAGCTAATTTGGTGATTTACCCAGGCGGATCTCGTGGCAAGCGATTGTGATATTCGTGTTCACGGCGTCAAACTACCCCACGAGCCAAGTTTTCAACTAATTTGGTGATTTACGGTATTTTGGCGCGGGCGCCAGGTAGTTCGTGCCAAGCAGCTGTGGTATTCATTTCAGAGGGACAAGCTACCCCCCAGGGACACGTTTACGACAAACTTGGCTGTTCGTCCGTCCTGAAATGGAAAGGGTTGATTGCACAAAATTAGTATCTGTCCCTCGTGTAATATTTTCATTTGGAACAACTGTCTTCCTAGGTTTTGCTAGACAAAAACATGGCTACAATTACATCAAAACGAAAAGGTCATACCAGAAACTTACCTGCCACGACGTTGAAACCAAGTGTGCAGCCACGTTTTCTCCATCTCTGGGATATGAAGTGTAGCTCCTAAAGGGCCCTCGCAGACTTCAAAATCAGAATGAAAACTTGAGCTGTTCTTACTGTCAATGCTTTTGTTCAAGTATTTTGGGGCGGCACACAGTCACTGTGGCTTTTTCGCCACTTTTTCCCACAGAAGGGTTAACATTTTCAAAGTCAAGTTCATAGAACTAATAAGTCCGCCTCGAGCGTCGTGGGACACACAGACAGAGAAATATTGTAAAATCCCATGAATTCTTGCAAAGCTGAAAAATGAAGCTAGTTTCATTTGCGCTCGGCCTTCATTTATTTATTTATTTCTTTATTTTACACTGTAATAGTGTGCCTTAGAAGTGAGTAAAGCAAAAACCTAGCAGAATACTCATTTATGAATGAAAGCCACTATGGTGCAAGTGGGGCTTGATAGGGAGCTGGTTTTGATTTAATAGGTTTTTGAATGCTGAAGAAGGAAAAAAACTAGACAGTTTCGTAGGTCTTGTGTTGGCCTTGTGTTAGTCTGTCAGAAGGGCATGCAAGCATAGCTAAAACGAACAAAAATTCGCGACACCAGTTGGCTAAGGCACCATAATGATAAAAACAACGCAGAAAATGAAATTGTGACTACAACAGATAGAAATGCAAAAACCACACTTTGAGAAGCAACACCACAACACTCTTCAATGAAAATTAGTAAAAAAGAGGCACAATGTAAAGTTTCGTCTACATTTAGAAGTAACTGCATAAAGCGAACTCATTGACCGATAACAGTGTACTGATGGACGTGGCAACAGTAGGTGATCTCTCACTAGATTGATGCTCGATGAACCCTGGAGACGGACTCCCAGCTGACTATCTGAATAGACTTGTTTTAAACCTCGGAACCTAGCAGACTTCCAATACGAATCTTTTTCAATTTATTCTTAAATACCTTACCATTTCCCGGAACGAAGTAGTTCAAGTGGAAGCTTCTCCAGACTCGGAGCCATGCGACAAAAGTATGAGTTAAACCTAAGAGGATAGATTTTTGCGCAGTATGAGCCAAAACGTGAAATCCTCTCACTACAGGGTCTGAAAACCCAGTACTTGCTCGGCTTAAGCCTTGTCTTCCCTTTCCAGTATGCGAAAACATAGAGTGAGGTCATTGACTAACCTCCTCTCCTGAGGCTCATCAACCCTAACCAATTCAAGCGTTCTTGTATCTCGGTATATCTTGCGGTTTAGTCTTTGGGAATACTCTGAGATACACCAATCTAGTAAAGGTTTGTTGTACCTTTTAGAGCTTGGATGCTTCTCTCTTCAGATTAGGATTCCACACCTGAGAGCAATAGATTAAATGAGGCAGAACATATGCATTGTATTAGGTTGGCTAATAAGTAATGGCCGTTTTTTTCAATTGAAAAATTTGTTCGAAAAGTGAAACGTTTTGCAAGCAAGTTATATATCATCTGATAGGAAACTTCTCGTAGTATAAGAATATCAAAAAAGCTTTGGTTGAGGATATAGTTTTTGTGAATTTTTTAGTCGTTGAAGTTGGAAGTGAAGTCGGCGAAAATTAGCATCTTCGACAACTGCCTCTATTTACGTCTACTCGAAGTGCTAAAATCGCTTAAGCTGCTCCATACATTCGGAAAAGGTTGAGGTAGAAGTCTCAGCAAGGGAATCTCAATAGGACGCTTTGGAACTAATTTCAAGAATTTCAAAGTTGGCAACCTTCACCTTGCCAATATTGGGCAGGCTCACGTCTGTTCCACCTGAAATTTCATGCTAATAGTTGAATTAATTGAATTTGATATTCTAATACTACGAGAAGTTTGCTATTAAACGATATTAAGCTTGCTTGCAAAACTTTTCACTTTTGGAACAAATTTTTCGATTGAAAAAACGGCCATTACTTATTAGCCAGCCCACTGCTAGTGGGCTGGCTAATAACTGCTAGTGGGCTGGCTAATAAGTAATGGCCGTTTTTTTCAATTGAAAAATTTGTTTCAAAAGTGAAAAGTTTTGCAAGCAAGCTTAACATCGTTTAATAGCAAACTTCTCGTAGTATTAGAATATCAAATTCAATTCAATTAATCAACTATTAGCATGAACCCCCACAAATCCTATCCGCAGCCTCATCGTGGCGTGGGGGTGAACGGTTTTGGACTGTTCCAAAAACGTACCAATGCGGAGGGTGCCACGTCAGAGCCTGGCGAGCTACGCGTGGTTAATTTTCTTCTCGCCGAAAACAGTAACAACTATGGGCCTCATTCCCCTGAAGCTGAGGGAACCACCGACAGGGCGACGTCGGCTGGGACCGCTCGGACGAGGCTGCTAAAATCACAGGGCCAACGGAGATTTAAGTCGCCCAGGACTAGGATGACGATCTGTACTTTCAACGCACGGACGCTTGCATCGGAAGCTCACATCGAAGATCTGATGTTGCAAGCCAGGAAGATCAAGTACGACGTCATCGGACTGACCGAGACGAGGAGGCATCGCCCGCTACACGCGTACGAGACTGGAGAAGAACTGTTCCTCGGAACATGCGACAGCAGAGGCGTTGGCGGTGTGGGCGTCCTCGTCAACACGCACTTGGCCATGAACATCGATTCGTACGAAATCTGACGACCCGAATCGGACGTTTGCGATTGAGAAGATGTGGTTCAACTCCAGCTTTGACAATCTTCGTCGCCTACGCACCAACATCAAGCTACGACGAGGATGAGCTCGAAGCGTTCTATATGGAATTGGAGAAGTTCTACAAGGAAGATCATACCTTCTTCAAGGTCATCGTCGGTGATTTCAACGCTAAGATCGGACCAAGAAGAACGGCTGAAGAACTTCACATCGGAACACGGAACGGAGTGGAATGAGCAGGGTGAAAGGCTGTCTGAGTTTATCATGTCGACCCATACCATCCATGGTAACTCGCAGTTCCAGAAGCCCTACTCTCTACGCTGGACATGGGAGTCTCCTGGTGGACAATTCCATAACGAGATCGACCACATCATCTGCAATCGAAGGTTTTGCCTGACCGATGTCGCTGTTGTCCCTAAGTTCTACACGGGATCCGACCATCGTCTCCTTCGCGCAAGATTCCGCTTTTCGATGCGAGGAGAGAGAGCCGCAAAGTTCAAGAAGCGAAGCCCCAAGACCACCATCAACTGGGATCACTTCACTTCTCTCGCTGGGCTCTGGGAGGATTCTGTCATCGACAACATCGACGAGGAATACGAACGGCTTGTTGCACATCTTCACGACTGCGCCAAGAAGTCAGAGGGTTCCAAGATTACCAAGAAGCGTCTATCTCTGGAAACTCTCGAGCTGATTCGCCAACGTGGAGCCGCACGAGCCGCAGGCAATTACCAGCTGACGTCTGAGCTTGCGAAGCTATGCAGAGAAGCGATAAAGGAAGACCTCAAGGAGAGAAGAGCAGCAGTACTGGTGGAAGGCAGAGGCTGGAAGAGCATACGCAACGCCCGCCGCGACTTCGCCAACTGTAAGACCAAGATGACCGCCCTCCGACGTCCGGATGGAACAATCACCGCATCCAGAAGGGCAATGGAGAAGGTCATCCACGACTTCTACTCGGATCTCTTTGACAGCCACGTCCACCTGCAACCATACCGCTTGGAGCAGGATGGATATGTCGTTCCTGCAGTTCTCTCTTCCGAAGTCCGACACGCCATCTCGTCGGTGAAGAATCGTACGGCACCCGGTCCCGACAGGATCAGACCCGAACATCTGAAGAATCTTCCGCCAGTTCTCGTCAAAACTCTGGCTCGACTCTTCACGCGCTACCTGTCGGAATGCAAGGTACCCACCTCGTGGAAAACCAGCAAGACTGTGTTGCTGTACAAGAAGGGAGACCTGTACGACATTGGCAATTATCGCCCAATCTGCCTGCTGTTCAGGTAGTCTACAAACTCTTCACACGAGTCATCCTTAACAGGATTGACAGAAATCTAGACGAAGGACAGCCATGCGAGCAAGCAGGGTTTCGAAGAGGATTCAGCACGATCGATCACATCCACACGGTAACGAAGCTCATTGAAGTATCGCGAGAGTACAAGATGCCGTTATGTCTCACGTTCATCGACTTGAAGAAAGCCTTCGACTCCGTTGAGACAGAAGCGGTTATCGAAGCCCTGGGCAACCAGGGTATTCCTCAGTACATCAGGATTCTTCGTGAGCTCTACAGCAACTTCACGAAGATTCAGGTTCATCTTCTACAAGAGATCAGTCATTGATGTGAGAGAGGGGTCCGACAGGGCGCACAATCCTCGGCCAAGGCTATTCAGGCCTCTCTCGAGACGTAATGCGTATCTGGAATGGGATAGACATGGGAGGTGAGAGGTCGACGGTATGCAACTTACATCCTGTCAGTTTGCTGACGGACATCGTTTTAACGCCAAACATCGAGCAAGCGGAACGAATGCTGGCTGAATTCGACTGCGCGTGTGGAAGAATCGGTCTACGGCTGAACCTAACGAGTGATGTTCACGGGGAAACGGGATCTTATCTGATTGCCCCATTACGCTCAACGGAAGCGGACCTAATCCTCTGAATGCTCTAGCTATGTGTACCTAGTCGTGAAATCAATATGATGAATGACCTAGCTCCAGAGCTGAGCAGGAGGAAGCGAGCGGCTTGGGGAGCCTTCAAGAACATCGAGGGAGTAGCGAAGAAGACGAAGAACACCAAGCTCCGTGCCCACCTCTTCGATTCCGCGGTCCTTCCTGCCTTGACGTACGCCTCAGAGACTTGGACTCTACGAAAGCAGGATGAGCATGCGGTCGGCGTTATTCAACGCGCCATCGAAAGGGCGATGCTCGGAGTTTCCCGCTACACGCAAGTGAGAGAGGGAATCCGGAGCTCCGCACTCCGCCAACGATCGAAGATCAGAGACGCCGCCGCATTTGCCAAGGTTTCGAAGATCAGGTGGGCCGGACACGTCATGCGTTTCGAGGACGACCGCTGGACCAGAGCGATCACCGACTGGATTCCACGGGATGTCAAGCGAACGCCTGGACGACCGCCTACGCGATGGTCAGACTTCTTCGTGAAAGCTCTGAACGAATGGTATGAAGTTCATCGTGTCCCTCGAGCTGAGAGAGTTCATTGGGCAACTCTTGCACGTTGCAGGGACGAATGGAGACGTTACTGGCGCCCGCTCGAGGAACTCGATGATCAACGGGAGCACAGGTGATACAGGTGATACAGGTGATAAGTTCGCAAAATCTCCTAAAGAGTCTCATACACATGCTCGCAAACGCCGTTTCTTTCGTGATGGTGTGATATCGTAAAATAGTGCGCAATCAACGACAGCGGATGAGCCGCTGTCCAAACTTCGCAAGCGACTCTTTTGCGAGACAGGGCAAGACCCAGCAAGCAAGGTTGTCATGAGCTTCCGATGACGCAGAAAATAATTTGTTGGTTGGTGGATCAACATGACTCCGGGTGTGATTACCGTGAATTGTTTTTCAGGAAAATGAAGGGCACTGATTTAAGCAAAGTGTTCGATGGGGGTGGGGCTCTACTTTTGCTGTCTTGGGGACGAGGGTTCGCTAAGGTGACGGTGCCCACCGGAGGTGAAGAGGAGTTACTTGTAGTAGTGCAGCTCCTAGATTTCGCTGCCGTTAATGTGGAAGACGAATTCCTTGTTCTGTGGAAATGCTGAACAAGGACGCCAAATTAAAGCCTCCTTTGTGAAAATCCGTCAAATCAAGCGGCGAAAACGCTTTCGCTTGGGTTTTGCCTCACTGGAACGGTGTTTTATTCATGCAGAGAGCGTACAGCGGGACAGCTACCGCCGCCATATCATTGAAAACCCTGAAAAGGGAATTCGCTATGCTCAAGAAGCCTTTTGACCCTCTGCTTGCCGAAAAAGGAAGAGGAATATCTTCTACGGCCTCGACGTTGCGGTCTCTATAGGATGTCTTGGAGATTGCGCGGCGCAAAGTGATGGTAGCTTGTGCTATACTGATTAGCTTCTTCCCGAATTTTTGATGTCAAATATCCCGAGACGAATAGGGACCTTGCGTAGCAAGCGATTGTGGGGCGCGAAACCTTGATTGAAGAATAACAATAACATAATAACGATAACATGACATCGAGGTAAGCCAGCTAGTTTTCCTCTAGCCCCACTACAATTCAGGACATTGCCCCGCCAAAGACAAGTCAAAGTCCATGTAGAACTGCTCACCAGGCAAGCGAATGAGGTCCTCAATGCGTAGTAAGGAGCAGCAGTGAGAAAACGCCACGTCGTTTGAAGGGCGAAAGTAACGGAGGAATGGACCATCTTCTTCTTACCTAAGGCGGTGTTTTGAATCCACAGAGTGTCGCTTTTCACGATACGGCCGGCTGCAAGGAGCTGGTCAATGTGGGCATCGAGCTCCTTCCACAATTTTGCCGGAAAGCGTGTCGGGTTATGTCAAACGGACAATCTCTGTGGTGGTTTTAATTGTGACTTAGGTGTGATTGTGAGAGCCCAAGTCGTCGGAAGGCGAGGATGTTCACTTTCGAAATTCGTAAAACAAATCAGTAAGCCCTTGACGCTGTTCGGGTCAGGTATGCTCCCAAGAGGTCGATGGCAGTAGGCGACGGAGTCTTCTTAGGTGATGATCGAATGAAGCGCGTCTGAGGGGTGAATGTAAAGCACTGAGTACCATCGAAAGTTCCATTACCAGTCGGGGAACTTCAGCTGGTTCTTGTAAACGACTTCTGGAGGATCGGTCGGTTTTATGACTTGTGGACTGGATAATCGTGGTACTGCGGATGCCGCCATGATGCCGTCCCTAGAGAGAGCGGAACCGTCCGTGATGATAGTGAAGTACTGGAGGTCCCTGTTCGCAACATAGCAAGGGAGCAGCTTCTCTGAAGCAGGGGAACGTACAGCGGTTGCGAAATTAACCGAAGAAGGTTGACTGGAGGGCGCCTCCTGAGACTTCAAAGACGTCGCGCTGATAATCGATTAGGCACCTCTCCTATTAATAGTTTCGGTGAGCGGAGGGGCCCGTGGTGGAAGGCTGTGGAGAAACGCTACCATCCATGTTCCAGGCATCCATCGAACGAAGGAGGCACAACCCTCCGATGAAAATACATAATCAAGGGTATGAACGTGGAGGATTTCTTCGAGATGAATGGCAGCTGCGGCGCATCCGATGAATTCAACGGGAATCCCAGTGACTGAATGGCAGCTGCGGCGCATCCGATGAATTCAACGGGAATCCCAGTGACGCCATTGCTTCTGGTACAAGGCAAGGGCCCATATGGAAAATGCCTAGCAGAGGGAGTAAGAAATAGCTGACCACGGTCACACCGGCTCCAGCATCAGCGAAAACGAGCACACATCCCATTACTTTGGATGGGTACTTGAGTATGGTTTGGGTATCTCCGGACAAATCTGCGGAAGTGACAACTGCTGCGCGAGGTCACGTAAGAGAGGAGCCATTATCCATGTGAGAAACGTCCGAACAGAGGTTCGAAGAACCGGTGCTTCACGAACAGATGACGGAGAGGCGAAAAGAGAGCAGCGTGAGTCGAAAGTGGTTGGTCGACACCAGTGAAATTCAGTTCAGAGTTTGGCAAACTTATTTTTATGGGAAATGTAGCAAAGTAGACCATTTGTTGCACCTTAGCGCAAAAGACTGACCCTGAACCAGTCCGCTTACGATTACATGATACTACTACAGCGTGTTCTACGTTCTTCGCCTTCTAGCTTAATGTTATCACACTAGAGCGAACACCGATGTTTAGGGTCACACTGCGGAAAAGCCACTTGCCCGTAATGGATTGATTATACAATCAGTTTTCTATGCAGCACTGATCCGAGACACAATTTTTCAGCGATATGGTCGCCACTTTGACAGATTCCACGAAATGCGCCTTCAAAGTTGGAAAAAAAATTGCGAAATTCGGCTGAAATTGCGAAATTGATTCATCGAATATGTTAATTCGGGCTGAAATGCACCAAATGATTCGAAAACTGGTTGGTGGATTGAGTAGCCTAAAGAAGACCCAATAGACTCAAGGGACTGTTCCCGTCTCTAGAGTAAAAAAAAAAATAGAATTCCGGTCTGTTCTCAGGGAGAAGCTGATGACCTATTCATCATAATTCCAGGGTCATATACAGTTGACTCTGCTACGCAAAGACCAATCTAAGGAAGCCCAGGAGTCCTCATTCCATCCGCTCTTAAGAGAGTTATGACAGTGCAGCGCCTTGCGGCGGATTGATCTCTTTTTTGTTGAGTGTGGTATTGTCCTTAATACCTTGTTTCATTCTACTTGGACACGTGTTCAGAAATAGGGCAAACCGGAGTCCCCCCCCCCCCCCCCCTTGAAAGGGATGCTTACGTCTAAATCAATGTACTTGTTGGGCGGTTTAATGTTCAGACATTTTGGGTAAGTACCGAGTTTCGACCTGCCTTCTATATTTAGAACGGGCGTCTGTCTGATGGCACTTAGGCTTAGTGTGTAATGTTTTACCCAGAACCTCATAAAAACTGTCACCCCCATCAGTAAAAACTCCATTATATAACTTCGATGTTGTCTTCCATCGACTGACCTTCCAATAATCCCTTGCCAGTATAAATCAAGGTTGTGGATTTTGTGAGTTTCACAACCGTTCCACATCGTGATGTACAATCCTCATCATTAGGGACTGTCGGGGCGGCACAGCTGCACTGTGACGCGACAGCGGCTGCGGCTCGGTGACGGTGAATCAGCTGATTTCGATGGAATTCGGCTGCAAATTCCTACTTTTTCAGCTCTTCAAGCTTCTAAAGTGGAAGTTATTCTGAACAATTTTGAATTGTACTGGCTCTGATTTCCTTTATTTTTATGTCGATTATATGCTCTTTTCCTTGTATTTTGCCTTATTTCAGGCATTTATTCAAATGGCTTGCATTCTTTCAGATTCATTCAGAGTCAGTACAATTTGAAATTGCTCAAAATAACTCACCTTCCACTTTCGAAGCTCGAAGAGTTGAAAAAGTGGGAATTCGCAGCCGAATTCCATGGAAATCAGCTGATTCGCCGTCACCGAGCCGCAGCCGCTGTCGCGTCACATTGCAGCGCGGCTGTGCCGCCCCGACAGTCCGTAATGATGAGAACTGTACACATGTTGGAGTGAGAAGAATTGCTTTAAGTGCTCTTGGGAGAAAACGTTTTATCGGATACCAAATTGACATATACGATAACGTTGAAATGATTATCGCTAAGGGTGAGGTGACTATTAATATTGGGAGATAATACCGTATACGTAGGCGATAAGATTGCAATTAGTTGTACTTAGGATAAGCGTAATTGCCACTGATTGTTATTGCCTTTCTTGCAGCTACTGGAAAGTGCAGCACATCTCCGAATTTCAAATTTGCAAGAAATCACCAGTATCATGGGGACCTTTTACGATCTTGTCCTCTTTCAGACAGTTGTGTTCTAGTTGATATTTTGTTTAATTTCTCGTTTGTTGACATGCTTATCTTTCACCTGTTTCATGATGGCGTTGCGGCCTTGTCCCGTTATTACTACTCCCAGAACTGGAGAAATTTTTTCGCTAACCTCGAGAGGTTATTTAGTGCCGTGATTACGGATAGGATAATCACTTCTAGCGCTAGCGCCATTCGACGCCGTTAGGCAGAAGGGAATCACTGGTCCCCCCAGGCTCAGCCTTAGCCGAGCGCTGAATTTCGCAGTTGTCAAAAAATGAACGACATTTCGATGTATTAGGTTGGCTAATAAGTAATGGCCGTTTTTTCAATTGAAAAATTTGTTCGAAAAGTGAAACGTTTTGCAAGCAAGTTATATATCATCTGATAGGAAACTTCTCGTAGTATAAGAATATCAAAAAAGCTTTGGTTGAGGATATAGTTTTTGTGAATTTTTTAGTCGTTGAAGTTGGAAGTGAAGTCGGCGAAAATTAGCATCTTCGACAACTGCCTCTATTTACGTCTACTCGAAGTGCTAAAATCGCTTAAGCTGCTCCATACATTTGGAAAAGGTTGAGGTAGAAGTCTCAGCAAGGGAATCTCAATAGGACGCTTTGGAACTAATTTCAAGAATTTCAAAGTTGGCAACCTTCACCTTGCCAATATTGGGCAGGCTCACGTCTGTTCCACCTGAAATTTCATGCTAATATTTGAATGTTTCGCTGATATGTTTTGCATGTTCTGATAGCAAATTTCGTGCTCTATAACACTGCGTTGCAGTTATTTTGAAAATCCGTTTGATGAACCTTGTTTTCAGGTGGATAATATGGAATGTCAGGTCGATAAGCATCAGCACTTCAGACATCTCCTCCTTTTCGCATTCAACAGAGGTATCAGTACCATTCTTGAAGCGTCTGAACCAATTTTGGGCTGTTTTGAGAGAGAGGGCATCTTCTCCGTACACTTCGCGAATTTCCCGAGCAGCATCAGCAGCTCTGATACCTCTGTTGAATGCGAAAAGGAGGAGATGTCTGAAGTGCTGATGCTTATCGACCTGACATTCCATATTATCCACCTGAAAAACAAGGTTCATCAAACGGATTTTCAAAATAACTGCAACGCAGTGTTATAGAGCACGAAATTTGCTATCAGAACATGCAAAACATATCAGCGAAACATTCAAATATTAGCATAAAATTTCAGGTGGAACAGACGTGAGCTGCCCAATATCGGCGAGGTGAAGGTTGGTAACTTCAAAATTCTTGAAATTCGTTCCAAAGCGTCCTAGTGAGATTCCCTTGCTGGAACTTCTAGCTCGACCTTTTCCAAATGTATGGAGCAGCTTAAGCGATTTTAGCACTTCGACTATACGTAAATAGAGGCAGTTGTCGAAGGTGCTAATTTTCGCCGACTTCGCTTTCAACTTCAACGACTAAAAAATCCACAAAAATTATTCCCTCAACCGAAGCCGTTTTGATATTCTAAAACTACGTGAAGTTTCCTATCAGATGATATCAAGCTTGCTAGCAAAACATTTCATCTTTGGAACGAAATTTCCGGTTGAAAAAAAACGAAAGTACTTATGTGCCAACCCAATATATAGCTTGGTGGCCGATAAAACTTAGAAAAGAAAGAAGTATTGAAAGCAATGGATATAGGGAATGCAGGTGGAAACTTGGGGTGAAGAGCAGTAGACCGCCAAAATCGCAAGTCGAAACGTCTCCGGATACCAGCTTAGATAAGCCTCTAAGTGTAGGACCGGAATTATTCGAAAACTACCGTATCTTTTTCGCGGCAGGATACGCACCTAATCTGACAATGTCCGCGCGGCGCGTATCGCGCGCGGCGCTTCTGGCATTTTGCCATCTTGGTGGTGTGCTTTCAAATGGCGATGGGAGCGCAAACTTCGGGCCATGGGAGTTAATGTTATTTACAAATCACGTACTGTCTTTGCCGTAAATTGAGTGCAGCACACTCAACACTGCATTTTGCGCTGACAGCGTCGAAAGTGCCTGGCATATATATTGCGATTAGTTGTCTCGTTCTTGAACATTTGAGTGAAAAGGAAGAGCATAGTCATCGATACAGTGTTCTGAGCGAATCGTCTTCTCGAGCCTGGATCTATAACTACACTATCCTTTCGCTCAAAAGCCGGAGTTCCACTAAGAAAATTCAATGTGCTCAGTCAATGGTTGCATTTTTCTTTTCGACTAAAACGCGGCTAGAATCATGAATGCAACCTATCGAGTCCCAATTCAAGCATTTTTGCAGTCATTTTCGATCAAGTGGTAAACTCCTAGGTTTTAAGGACAGTGCGACCGCATTGGAATGAATCTTGCCTTCCAGACTAGCGGACGAATGTTGTTTCTTTTACTGGAATGCCTAGAGAAGTTAAAATTTCATTTGTAAGCTTCTCCTCGAAGCTGAAAATAGGGTCGACATTGTTCATAAAAACGAGCGCTTCACACAATTTCACTGAGAAAGATGTGCACATATAGCGAGCCTTTCCTCGTTCCATACTCCTCACGAGCGCACTTCCAGTGAGGGGAAGAGTCAGCTTCTTCAACCCACTTGATGATTTGGGGGGGGGGAGGGGTTGAGCCATGGGCTTTCCTCTGGTATTACTTCCCACTCTACTTACAACTTTGCCTCTGGCGCCTGGCGCTAGCGCCACACGCGCCATATTCTAAATAACCAAGTTCGCTGAGTACTTCCTCAATGGTAGTTTGACTCCTTGAACATGATTATCACAACCGATAAACCCGAAAGCCCTGGTGTCTCGCCAAAACCGATTAAAAACTTGCATACGAGAGTTTGTGATTATGGAAGTTATTTTTTGGTGTTTATGTTCCTCTTTGTCTAGCGGCTTACTTTTTTCAAAGATCTCTGCTATGTCATAACAAATTAGTAGGTCAAATTTGATTCAGAGGTCAGATTTATTGTTGTTTCACGACTTACATAAGCACAAAACATCTTGGTGGAAAATATCACAACAAAACGTGGTAAAATATACGCAGTATAGCAGTAGATATTAATTGTGAATTGAGTATTGGTAACATGATTTGGTACACCTGGGAGGTGCTCATCGTTAGTGCCCAGACGGCATCCATCCATTCCATTATCGAAAAGTCACACCGTGACGCGGCCATGCCTATGAAAATGATGAGATTGGCGAGCAACAATGAAGGCATAATGAGAAATTGAAAAACGAAGAAATAAGAATATGTTCACCAGATATAACACTTGTATACCTTGCACTGATATCAGTAGTGGCTGAGTCCGAGTAAAGCATTTGGAACGCCATGGAGAGCCACTTCAAAATATTTCGTTCGCATGCTTCTTAAATGGCGAAATATAATAGCGAATCAAGAGTTTAACAACTTTATTTGCCTTACTTTTCGGCCTGCCGCCCCGCCTTCGTCGAAGCTTAAGAGAGCATGGCTAGCTTGAGTTTCGACCACCGCTTAACGAGCAAACTCGAACCATACCGTAGCGAGAATCTGCAAAAAAGTCAGCTACCAGATAGAAAAAAACGTGAACGGGAAAAAAACATAAAAAAGGTGAAGAATCTCAAAGGAATGACACCGGTACGATACCGCGTGCTACCGAAGTATTTAGTATGCGAAGAAAAACATGAAAAGAAATAAAGTCGCTAATAGAAGGGATAAAACGTGAAACACGTATTTCATCTCCGATACTCTACGACGAAACCTCCGTTTTGTCTTTCACGCAACCAACACAACGGGGATAAGGCTTTATCGTTTACTGTCGTGTCGCACTTGGTCAAAAGCTGACCGATACATAATACATATTGCGTTCAATGCATATAACTTATAAGCCTCTCCTGCAGCACATTGGATGTCCAATGTCTGTGTAGGCAATGTACTGTACAAAAACTTCTAGCGATCAACGATAACTAGATTACAACGGTGATGACCTGATACGATACAGCTAGGCGAAATCGCATTCGCACGAGATTTCCTGTGTTGTTCTTGACGTGTGCAGCTCACAGAAATAACACAAAATGCTAGTACTCTAGGATAATTGAACTAATTGAGGCATCCTGCGCCCTGTTAAAACATCAAACTTATGCTGATACTTGAACTCATTCTAATCCTGGAATACTACACGGCTAATAACGTATGAAGAGACCTAACCACGATAACTTGTAGAGTCTGACGAACATGTATATCATCAACAACACAACGATCGTAAGAATTAGGACGAGCTGCCTTCAGAGGGAATCGTGAGAAAACAGGTGGTAACTCCATAACCAAAGTCGATCGATAGCCACTACTTGTTGTCCAAAATCCATAGTTAGCGAGCTGTAACTTATAACAACACCACGTCCATTGTCGTACGTTCCGCTCCTCTGCGCGATGCTGTTCGGATGTCAAATGAGCACACCCCGACCTATATCTGAAAATAAATATCGAAGGGTGTGGGGTGCCTACCGCTAAGGGTCGATCTGGATGCCGACATAGGATGGCGACTAAAGCGAGCCGCTCGGACTCCTTGTCATTGATCTGAATGTCCTGAAAAAGAATGCCTCTACTGATCACCAAAGGGAGTCGATGACCCCAGGTAGCTTTGCATAAGTACAACTTCAATACTTCGGCTTGGGCAATAATGCACTAGTCTACTGGATGACTGTAGATCCATGGGATGCCTGTCAGGACAGTTATTTGTGTGTATCAGTGCATGATCCATGCACCCTTCGAACAACTTAAACGTTCGTTTTCGTAACTTTTTCTGTATACGATAAGTGTACCGAGTGACAATTGAGCCTCTGTGATGCGAGCAGCTTGAGCTAGGGAGCACGCTGAATGCTGCTCGAACTTTCGATATTAATCTCCTTGTGTTACTTCCGAATGCTCAGGATTGCTCTTACTTCGTACCTTATCGACCTGATACTTCACACCGGGTCACAACCTACCAGGGTCAGATTCCTTGAAGGACGCACTTGCGCTCACCAGCCCTGTCTGTAGCTTCCAAAACAAGATTAAGCTGTTGCATCGGCTAGCAGAAACTGAAATGCGATAGCCTGGCTATCTCTCTGTCTATGTTCTTTGACAGGGCGTCTTCAAAGCACCCGAGACTGGGTGCATTTACCTTGAGAGAAGAAAGAGGTTTCTTCTGCGGGCACAGCCATCTCTCTCAGAGACCCAAAGCAAACTGAAGCGAAGCAAGTATGCATAATGGGTTAATCCAAGGCTTCTACGCAAAGGAGGCGTTCCATTGGATTGGGCCATAGAATGAGCTATTCTTTGACACACTGCAACCTCTCTCTCTCCGGATGTCACCGCCTCATTTCAGGTTTCTATTGCCGATTTTGCCTGACTGATGACTTACTTGATCACAGCATGAAATACTTCAACTCTTCATAAAGATGCATTATAGTGCATGCAAGTCCCACAGTTCGGGCGTATTGGACCTGCCTAAACTTTCCAACTACCCATGTGCTCGTCTGGTCATTTACTCATTTTGCACTTGTTCTAGGGCGGGCTGGGTGGGGATCAAACACGAAACGAAAGCCGGAATGGCGAAATACCTTCCCAGCCGGCGGGGTCAGCATGAACGCTACGCGACACGCTTCGCGTAGCTCCCGTCCACATGCTGACCCGCCGCCAACGTCCCGTCGTACGGGACTCGCCTTGGCGGCGATGGTTGCGTGAACTACAAAACTTAAAAACTATTAGGTTGGCTAATAAGTAATGGCCGTTTTTTCAATTGAAAAATTTGTTCGAAAAGTGAAACGTTTTGCAAGCAAGTTATATATCATCTGATAGGAAACTTCTCGTAGTATAAGAATATCAAAAAAGCTTTGGTTGAGGATATAGTTTTTGTGAATTTTTTAGTCGTTGAAGTTGGAAGTGAAGTCGGCGAAAATTAGCATCTTCGACAACTGCCTCTATTTACGTCTACTCGAAGTGCTAAAATCGCTTAAGCTGCTCCATACATTCGGAAAAGGTTGAGGTAGAAGTCTCAGCAAGGGAATCTCAATAGGACGCTTTGGAACTAATTTCAAGAATTTCAAAGTTGGCAACCTTCACCTTGCCAATATTGGGCAGGCTCACGTCTGTTCCACCTGAAATTTCATGCTAATAGTTGAATTAATTGAATTTGAATTTGATATTCTAATACTACGAGAAGTTTGCTATTAAACGATATTAAGCTTGCTTGCAAAACTTTTACTTTTGGAACAAATTTTTCGATTGAAAAAAACGGCCATTACTTATTAGCCAGCCCACTGCTAGTGGGCTGGCTAATAACTGCTAGTGGGCTGGCTAATAAGTAATGGCCGTTTTTTTCAATTGAAAAATTTGTTTCAAAAGTGAAAAGTTTTGCAAGCAAGCTTAATATCGTTTAATAGCAAACTTCTCGTAGTATTAGAATATCAAATTCAATTAATTCAACTATTAGCATGAAATTTCTAAATAGAGGCAGTTGTCGAAGATGCTAATTTTCGCCGACTTCACTTCCAACTTCAACGACTAAAAAATTCACAAAAACTATATCCTCAACCAAAGCTTTTTTGATATTCTTATACTACGAGAAGTTTCCTATCAGATGATATATAACTTGCTTGCAAAACGTTTCACTTTTCGAACAAATTTTTCAATTGAAAAAAACGGCCATTACTTATTAGCCAACCTAATACAAACAACAACTCCATAAAGCAGTCTCAATTTCGAAAGCCTGGCAAAGTGCCAGCGTGCCAAGAATCCATGCGTGTCCCGCCGCGAAAAAGATACGGTAATTTTTCGAATAATTCCGGTCCTACACTTAGTGGCTTATCCAGCTTAGTAGGTCCGTCAACCCCACCAAGGTCCACCTTGGGGGCACGGGTTGAGGCAAGGAATTTGTGAAAGGAGTATATCACAAAAACATAAGCTACCGCTCAGGAAACGGATGAAAATACTGGCAATGAGAGAATAGCGAGAAAAGAGCAACTATTTGAAAGCTCACTCTTATGAGAAAGGACTGAAATAAAGTAACTAAGGTTAGCAGCAGAAAAGGAAGGAGAGGGCGCTAAAGAGCAGCATAGAAGGACAGTGGAGCAGACAGTGGAGCAGAAGAGATACCATTCTTAAGAGAGAAATGAAGTCAAGGGCACTTTGTAAAGCACAAGAACAGAAACATATAGCCAGCAACAAACCAACAAGCAACGAACTGCAACACACAGAAGAAAGGCAACTATCCTTGAGCTTTAGCATTTCGTAAGACTTTCACTCAGTGCCAGCCCTGCTTCTTGAAAGACCTAGATATCGAGTTAAGTACTGCGGCTAGCAAACTGTTGCAGAAAGATATAACCCTCTACGAAACTATCTCTATCTCTCGAACTCGAACGAGTTTTTTCCTCCCAGTAACTTGAAAGAATGACCGCCCGTTACGCCCGTAATTACAGATTTTCTAGGGAGTTCGTCAATGTCTACATCAACTTCTCCTGTAAATAACTTGAGAGGAGTCAAGGTCCATAATTTTTCTTCGCATCTCAAGTGTTGTCGAGCAGGCAGGCGAGACGGTCTTACGGTTACGCGAAATCGGCGCCATTTAGCGCAAAATGGCACCGGCGAGTGTCATTTCGTGTCAAAATCCTAGTATACAAGTTTGCATCGATCTTTGTGATAAAGGTGGTGCGGTCAAAATTAGTGCCAACTGGCGCCCACACCAAAGAGAATACCATACTCGTGATCAGGACTCTGAATAGCATCTATAGGCTGTGTTTCAGCGTTTTTTTTGAGGTTCTGGAGTAGTGACAGTGGAATAGTGCCAAAATCAACTCTTGGTTGATCACTTGTTCGGTCTTGCTTGCTCTCATGTTGATTAATAACAGATTCTTTACGCACATTTTAGATTATTCCTGATGGAGTCAGTTTACATCGAGCTAGATGTTAGCTCACACGGCTCGGAACGGTGAGTAAGTTTGGCTACTCTATACGAGAGCAGTAAGACTTCTGCACAAATCGAATGTTCAAAATACGCTTGCGATTTGTTTGGCTTTTAGTAGAGACGAAACAGTGAGGTGATCTTTTCCAGAATCGTTTCGCGAGTCATCCCAAAAATCGGTTCTCCATAGCGTCTTCATACAAGGAAATACTGTAGCCTTTTATTAAACGTGTGATGACGTGGAATTAATAGAGGTGTGAAATTACGTTTCCATGACGGCCAACGGATGTTGACACTCAATACCGTAATCCAACACGAAGGCTCTTGCTGAGCTCTGCTCGTGTGTTCAAGAAAAAGGCTCTTGGCTGCCACACATTCAAAAATTCACATTCTAGACGTTTTGCAAGGAAGTACAGTATTCACGGAGCAACCGTGGATCAGACTACAGTGATGTTTCTCTCAGAATTAACCGCTTCATTTCACTTGTTACGATGGCTAGAAGGGTATACAGTCGAAATCCCTGTGATGTGGTAGGAATCGCTGACTTTCAACTAGACGTGGCTGTGGCTGTGCTTTTAGTGAGATATTTTGATTTCGACGTAATTGTATATCTCTGTCCACCACTTAACGGGATGACAGTTGCTCAAACTGAAATGTCCAGCAAGTAAACCATTCTATGACGTGCGTAAATGTCACGCCTACCTCTTCCGATCTCAAGGAGTGTAGCTTTCGCTATCCTGGAAGTTTTTCGGCCCTCTACTAAAATGTAAGCGAACTGCATCATGTTGCTCGAGTGAGATACTATAACTCATTATTTGTGTAGGGTGCTCCTACCATACCGCAGAGTGCACGGTATAAGAAGAGATTAGTCCATCCGAGCGTGGTCAAGTTGTACTGACGCATTAATTTTATTCTGCGTTGGGCTCAAGATAATCGAAGTGTACAGTGAATTAGCGGCTCTGTATACTGCATGTGTACTTCACTTGTTGGACATGAATGAAATCCCACCACAACGACTCCGATGAGATCCGCGCAGTGGAAAAAATGCTGGTTTTGTATTGGTTTTTCTCTCGAAATTAATCCGCAGAGGTGATTGAGTTAATCATGACACCTCTTTTTGACACCATTCGGTGCCAGCACTTTTTATGAAAAATTCGCTGCAAACCCGCACTTACAGATGGTTAAGGATAAAGGTTACAATTTGATCAGTAGCGCAAATTGTTGCGCTGGGGCCAAAAATGAACGTCAGCAAAAAAATTCTCCAAAGTTCAGAGTGGTAATATTAGGTTGAGCAAAAAGTTTCGCGACACTTCGAGCAAATTTTCATACTGAATGGAAGTCTTCAGGAAGGCAATCACCATTAGCGTGCTCCATCCCTGCTCCCTGGATTAATTTTTTGCTCACTAAGAGAAGCACTAACAAGGGAGGTCGTTCAGGGCGTGGTGCGCTTTTCGAAAACGGTTTTTGCATATTGTAGGGGCTCATGCAAGGACCTGAAAAGTGTGCTTCATTTTCGCTGCGCGCTTCCAGGAACGGTAAAAAACGAGTGAAAAGAAATCTTTGGAATCTGCTTCGTTCTGGGCCTCTTTACGGCGTAGGTCACTTGCAGCTTTGCAATCGGGTAGGGAGGGTGGGGTTGATGGTTCGGCTCCCTTGCGTCGTGGCTTTTTGCATTTTTTAGATTTCGCTGTTCTCGCTTCCATTTCTGTCTGCGCATGAATATAACTCGGATATTTGCCATTTATGGGCACATTCTGAGTAGCTGTACCTCATAAGTCAGTGCTATTCAACTATTTCGATTCTCACGCACCATTGAGCAAGATTGTTGCTGGACGTTGATCCTCCATAGGCCATACAGTGGATCTGATTGCGAATTTTAGTAACTTCTGGTGTGGTGTCAATTATAGACAATTTGGGGTCACATCTTCTTTCCACTGAATTCGTTATGTACACCAATACAGGGAACGTTCAGCGCTATTCTGTCGCCAGATTGCGTGGACGCCAAAAATAGGAGTTATATTTGTGATCAGGCCACTGATACCACTAAAACGAATTTTTGAATAAAGAATTGTTTTGACCTTCTTGGTTTGCTTATGGGTTTGCCGGGTCGTAGCGCAATTGATAGTCATCCGCTGTTATCGAAAGATGTGAGACTCCGGTCACACTGCCGACCAAATGGTCGGTCACCTATAACCCGAAAAAGTCAAAAAAATTTTTTCGCTCAAAATTTGCTTCTAGGGGTAATCGACAGTCCTGATCACGATTCTAGACTTTATTTTCGGTTTCAGTGCCATCTGGCACCGGCATAGCGCCGAGGAGCTGAGTCTGTGCATACTAACGAATTCGAACGAAAAAGCAGTTTTGCTCCATAAAAGTAGGATTGTTCAGTTTATCGTGAATGTTTTTGTTAGGACCAATTATTTAGACAAACATGGATCCAAAAATGAAAAATTGTAGAAAAGCAAAATTTTGTCCTTCGGGATCCGAACCATCGACCTATTTTTTACGTTTTTTTTATTCGTGGAAGCGCGCAGCGAAAATGAACCTCAGTTTTCTGGTCCTCGTATGTGCCCACCATTTTGAAAAAGCTCACACGCCCTGAACGACCTCCCTTTGTAAGAATTAGTCAAAATGTGATTAGTGTGAGAATGTAATAAAGCCTGCGGTAATAGTTGGCGTCTGGCATACTCCCTGACGAGCAGCAATTTTTTGACGCATTGTGTTCGGAAACCTGTTGTCGTGGACATGCGCACTTTTTGAAATTAGCAAACAAAACATGTTTTGTGCTGTAGACTCGCCTATGACACACTTTCTTCGTATGCACTGCAACTGTTCCGGGCTTCTTTAGCAGCTTTCTGGCTTCGAAGAAAAGCAAAGAAGAGCAGATGTAGAAAATGTTGCTTTTCCTCGATATTTTTCTTAGAGGCGGATATTTTTTCTAGAGGGGAGATGGTGGGATAAAGGTCGGCGCGCGCCCGTTCGCGCGGTCCGGGTTCAGAACCCAGGTCGACTGCCCGCCCAGGCCAACCAAGCCTTCTACCCTCCGGGGACGGTGAATTGGTACCAGATTCGTCTGGGAGGATAAAACACTGACTTGTACATCGGCTGGCCACCGCAAGTCATTGTATAGGCCATTCAATAATCCACTACGATTCTGAATGGAAGTAGAATGCGCGTCCGCATCCAGCACAAGCGATTGATAGGCCGAATGACTTTTCCTTTATCCTTGGATTTTTTCTAGTCGTAGAAAGAAATGAAAATGCATTACAAAAAAACGACTAGCAGAGTTTAGTGTAGCAGAAAGAGCTCAATGTATTGGGTTGGCCCATGAGTAATTGCGTTTTATTTTCTCATCGAAAATCGTAATGTCGCCATTGATTTCATACTGTTTTTGATTCTCCGCCTTATAACGACGTCCTGTTTTTTTTTAAATTTTGATTTTCGCTAATATTTGAGTGTTCAAACTGGAGTGTCAAGTTGATAAATTTGAGCATTTTTGACAGGCCTTTCTATTTCTAATTGAAAGGCTGAAACCGCACAAGCACAGCTGCTAAGTATATGGCCCAGAGGCTATGCTTCTTAGAAATGCTTGCAATGGTTCAACCGTTTCAAAGATTCAGTCTCGTGCTCACAACAGCCTCGGAACAAATGCTGTATATTGAGTTCCAACTAAGAGCTTACTGAAGTCATTGTATCGATGGACATTCATGCCAAGAATGCTAAGGACCTTTTTCGCGCAACATCAACTGATCAGGAGCCGGATGTGCATGGATTTGACAACGAATTTGAATAAAGCGGATCCCAATACAAGGCTCAGATGCACGTTATATCTGCAAATGCTTGCTATAATTCTAGTTGGAGAAACCCTACTCGCATTCAGAAAAGCAGGATGTCCTTTCAAAAGCGATGAAAATTGAAATTTAAAATATGAAAATTTTTTCGACAACTGCAGTCCTAGATAATCTGTTCTGCAGCATAATGAACAGAAGAAAGCCCAATGGTAGTTGATATTAGTGGGACTGATCAATACTGTGTACTGACACCTCGTTGGGATAACTACTTAGGAGGTCAATTGACGCTGACGGGAAGAGCAGCGAGGAAACTGCGAAAGGCTTGTAGGAAATGTCGCATGATGTGATTTTCATATGGATAGGTAGCATTTTTCACGAGGATTTGAATGGTGTGACTTTGACTGGGATTTCCTTACTATGAAAAGCACGTGAACTTTGCTCTGAAAAAAGTCTTGAGGTTGGCAGCCGACGACAACAACCAGTCTGAAAAATGTAACTGTTTTCTACCAAATTGTTGGTAGCACAAGACGTTCTGTACACAGTGGAACTTATAGGGCAACTCAGAGCGCTGGAAATCCTGCATGAAACGTCAATCGCGTATTGGCTTAGTAAATGCCGATTGTGCCATTTCAGAGCAGCTTGAAAACTTCTTCTTTTTACTTCATTCTTGAAGCGTAAATATTTAAACAGAGCTACATTAGATTGGCCCGCTGTGCCGTGTGCGTCCTTAATTGGAACCAGGTGACGCGAAGTTTATTGACCTAAAAAAGCGATCGTTCCAAAGTGGACGTCGACTAAAACCTCTCATTTTCAGAATGACACCGTAATTATCATCAACATTTGAAAAACACAAGTGTCTAGTTCATAATCACTTCATACGCGACGCAGCGCGTCATTTCATCTCTGAAAGGCTTGACTTTCAACGATTGCCCTCTGGTTACAATTATAATTGTTTGTGCTTGTTTACTACCAGTTAATCACGTGTGGATCAGTGGAGAAGTAATGAAAAAAAACTAACACACAGAACCAAGTGAACAGAAACCAAATAAACAGAAACACAGCGCTACTAGAACTCAGTGCTTAGGAACAAAACTGTCAGAATTCGTAAGTGCGTGGGAACAGAACTGGTAAAAAGAAAAAAAACCATCTCTCCAAAGAAGGGAAAACAGTGAATACTAATAAGATGAACGATGCTTGCAAAGGTATTATGTGTAAGATGTTTGTCTGAAGCAGCCTCAAAAACGCTCAGTTTTGGTCGCTCCCAAGCGTACCACTCTGTTAAACTCTGGGACTGTCCTAAGTAAGGAAGTGATGCCTAATATTGTTCTTACTAGGGAAGGTCGTCAGGTCGAAGTGGCCATTTGTGATGAGATGTAGATCACTAGACGTGGTTTTGGACGCTGATCTTGAATCTGCCTTCAAAATTTGCAAAGCGATTCTCTGAACGGAGTTATGGAGCCGCGTTTACCACGCAACAGGTCATGGGATCGGATCCCTGCTGAGCTTAACTTTTTTGCTTGTTGCGCAAACGTGGCAAAAAGTGATTTTGCCGTCACTACTACTTCAGTTCTCACCTGAGCTTGTCTGAAGAAAAGTTTGCCTCCATTTATTACTGCGCTTGGACTCCTTGTAGAAGCACTGTAGTGCACTGTAGTCTACAAGGAGTCCAAGCGCAGTAATAAATGGAGGCAAACTTTTCTTCAGACAAGCTCAGGTGAGAACTGAAGTAGTAGTGACGGCAAAATCACTTTTTGCCACGTTTGCGCAACAAGCAAAAAAGTTAAGCTCAGCAGGGATCCGATCCCATGACCTGTTGCGTGGTAAACGCGGCTCCATAACTCCGTTCAGAGAATCGCTTTGCAAATTTTGAAGGCAGATTCAAGATCAGCGTTTAAAACCACGTTTAGTGTTCTACCTCTCATCACAAATAGCCACTTTGACCTGACGACCTTCCCTAGTTAGTTCGACGAATAATCAGCTTTCCAGAGCCACCTCTGGTAATTGACTCTCTGACAGCAAAAAGAGTGGAGGGTCTAATACCAGTGCGTAGATGAAGAATCTTGTAAAGAAAGATTAGGTCAAATTTTTTCCTCCTGAGAGCTAGGGTCTCCATATTGAGGTTTAGGTTCCGCACCACACTGGTAGGTATTTGTTCGTACTTGTATCCCACCGCTCTCAAGAAAACCTTTCTGGTAAAGTTATTTTGTACCCTTTCTAAAGCATTGATACTTTTCCTCTTATTCGGATTAAAAACTACGGTCCCGTACTCCAACAGAGGTCTAATGTAAGTCTTGTATGCTTTACATAATACGAGGGAATCCCTGGTTAGGAGTGACCTGACATGTTATGTAAAACAACAGTTGCTTTAGCTGCAATTTGCGAACAGTGTGCATCAAAGGTTAGGTCACTGCGAATAAGGAAACCTAGGTCCCTGATTTCTTTAACCTCATCTAGACATACCCCTTGAATCGAATACGGGGACGAGCTATCAACTTTCCCTATGCGTAGCACCTTGGTTTTCTCACTAGATAGAGGTAAGCCCCATTGCTTGGCCCACATGCTAACCTCATTGATGACCGCTTGCAACAGCACTTTGTCCGAGTCAGATGAGATCGGGTGATATATTTTGAGGTCATCGGCAAAAGCAACGCCTCTAGAGGCTATAAGACGAGGTAATTCGGATGTAAATATGTTGAAAAGAAGAGGAGACAAAACGCCTCCTTGCGGCACGCCACTGAGCACTGGCCTAGGTTCGGAAAACTCCGCATTAACGCGCACAAGATAAACTCTATCAGTAAGAAAGGATTCTATCCACTTAACAATTCTGGGATGAACTCCAACTATTTTGAGTTTAGTTATGAGTTTACAGTGAGACACTCTGTCAAACGCCTTCGCGAAGTCCAAATAAATCACGTCCACTCCGATGTCATTATCAAGATACATTGTCCAATCATTGAGAGCCTGGAGCATGCCCGTTACAGTTGATTTCCCTTTCTGGAAGCCGTGCTGGTTTTCGGAAGATTATTTCATACTGCTCCAAATGTGTCATGAGTCTCTTTTTCAGAACTTTCTCAAACAATCTGGCGAATATTGAGGTTATACTGACCGGTCTGAAGTTATACGGACAGGAATGAGGCGGCTTCTTAGGGATTGGGGTTACGAATGAAACGCGCCACCTCGTTGGCACTTCAGCTCTCATAAAACTCAAGTTAAAGAGGAAGGCCAGTGGTCCACATTATGTGCGCTACCTTTTTAATGAATACCAGAGGGACATGATCAGGTGTATCCGAACGGGATCTGGGCCATCGAATCAGTAACTTATATATTTCTTCCTTGTCGAACCAAAGTGAATCCTCCATCACCGGAAACGATGGTACGGCATCTAACTCCATAGAATCATCCCCTTTCTGGAAGGACTTCGCAAAGACATCAGCCAGAAGCTCAGCTTTGTCCCGATCTTTGCATACTGCAATCCCATCCTCCTTGAGAAGAACCCTAAACCTTGCTTTTCCTCAGCCTGGAATTGAGTAGCCTATAAAAAGCGTTCTTATTCTTGGAAAAGATAACCTTTCTTTCAACATGATTATAGAACTTGCTCCGCCTTTTCTCAAAAGTAGTTCTCAATTTGTTGTATTCGTCCCAATCTGCTTGGTTATCACTCGACACAGCCTTAGCCCAAGCTGAATTCTTTTTGCGATTACATCTGATCAAGTGAAGTGGAAGCTGTACTCCATTAGTCTTTTGAGGCTTGAGTGGAACAAATAATTCGATGGTATGATGAATTACAGCTAAAAACAACTCATATTTTTCATTAAGTGTATCAACGCTTTGAAAGGATCCATACCAGTCTATAGTACAAAGATATTCGTTGATTGAATCGAAATTTGCGTTACCGAAGTCACGTACAAACATTATTTTACTATTTTGTTCCGCCTCAATGTTGATGTCGACATGATCACCATCACCGAGTGGTGTTTGGATCATGTATTACTTGTATTACTTATGAGCTAAGAATTGTTAGTCAGTATCAGATCTGTGAGGTCCATGAGTAGGCTTCGAAACGAGCTGATGGAAATTCAGACCTGTACACAATTCTATGAAGCGTGAAGCACGTGCGCTATTCGCCTGGGGCCTACCTCCTCACACCACAATAGTTCAGGAAGATTCGAAATCACCAAGTAAGATGACAGAGTTATTGATGCCTGCTAAATCGCCAACAGCAAGACTTGTAATTCGACGGAAAGCGGAATTCAGTATTCGACTTTTTCAGTTTCTTAGGGCATCATCTAAGAACTGGACGAGCTGAGTCCAACAGCGTAAGTGTTTCTATGTAAGATTCTGTATGAGGAAAGTTTGAAAAGGTTATAGCAAAAAAAAACGAGGATTTGCGTTGTTTTTAGCTTTTTTCGAACAATTACAGCGGGTATTCTAGTTGGTTACCTCTGCCTACTAATTTTCCTAAGTTTTCTTGTTCTCTTCGAAAGCTAGACCGTAAGGAAGAATGAACTCGAAATGATTTTTTTGAATCTACATTTTCACCTGAACTTTCACATGAAACCCTATCATTGGTGATACCAAAATGATCACGGAATCATGCTGTTTCCAAATATGTCGGTAATTCTGACTTTGAAACACTTTGATTCAAGATCATGGTCTAATTGGGGGGTTTACGACATGGCATATTCACAGGTGACTGGTGACTCAATCGTGGTTTTTCCTTGGAATTAGTAAGAAATATCTAGAAGATTAGTACACAGTTAGATTCACAATGAGCACGGCTATCGACTGGTCTAATTTTCAGATCATTTCAACCACTTCTACGGAAGTTATGGCAATGCGACGGTTTGCGACGGATTAATCCGTCGCAAACGTCAATTTTACAAAAATTAGGGGTGCTATTGTCGTATGCAGAGTTTTCAAAAGTATAATTTGGTTGCGAGTTTCCACCGATGTTTTTGTTGTTTTTCGTATTCTTTTCTTTGCATTGGATGATATTTAGTACTGGGAGATGCGAAAAAGCGATTTGTGAGCCAGGGGTTGCACAGAGACCGCAGGGC